>LZPO01066356.1:221941-232915 GCA_001675575.1 Neotoma lepida | reverse complement strand
GGGGGGGGATATGCTGGGTCTCATTTCCAGCCACTTCCTTGACCCAGCAGGCTGCTTCACTCTGCAGGGTGCCACGCTGGGATTCTGAAATCCATCAGACCTGCAGGATCTCCAGGCCTCAGCTCCAACCATGCTTAGCCTCCCCCACATCCCAAACCACACCAACAAAGGCCCTGTTTCTGGCTTTCCTGCCTACCTGAACAGTTCCAGGGAAGGGCTTGTGTAAGTGGATGTTAGGAGGTGGAAGGGGAGCTACTTGGTATTGCTCCTTCCCTCCTTTGCAGGTAACATATGTAAGAAACGCATTCAGAAAAGTTCACGGTTACGAGCTTGAACACATGACCAGCNCCACACTAAGCCAGAGGCCATCACCCACGGGTGACCCCTCCCTGACCTCCATCCCGATGGGTGGGCTTTGTCTGTTGTGTGTTTTGCCTTTCAGTTTCACTGGTTGTGATATTCTTCATTTAGTGGACTCCGACTGTGTAGATACCTGTGTGCTGACTTCTTCAACTTGGTATGTCTTGGACCCAGGAAGTGACATAAGCAACAGCGTTTTTTTGCATTCTCTTTTGTGTTCTCCGAATACACCATGCTTGTTGTTACAAAGAAGGCAGGGATTAGCAGTCTGCTGAAGCCATAGCCACACCAGTCCCTAAAGGAGAAATCTTGTCACTAGCACCTGAAGGACTGGTGACACTTCCTAAAGAGAGGTACCAGAATGATGAACAGAACAGTTCCACACCCTACCCAAACCCAGAGCAATGTGGTTAACTACAAACAGCCTTCTAGAACATCCGGAGGTGGGAAAAGGACCTGTCAGCAAATCAGGGGTCAAAGCTGGATGTGGAGCTCAGCTGTACAATGCTCACGTAGCTTGAGGAGAGCCCTGCTTCAAACCCCAGCACTGCAAAAAATAAATAAATAAATAAATAAATAAAAATAAAAATAAATAAAAATTTCATTTTGGAAGAAGCAGGCTGTTAAGATGCTTGAGAGGACATGTGTGTCCCTACCGAAGAGTCTCCAGGGCAGTTTCNTCCCAAGGCATGGCTGGCAGACCCCACTCCATTAGAATCACTTGGGGTGCTCATTAAAATACAGCTGCCAAAAATAGTGTCAGAACTGTAGTGGAGGTGGGACGAGGGAGCGAATTCTTCATCTATCAGAGCAGGAAGACAATGGGCAGTGTTTGGAGTTGATGGTGTTTGGAGTTGATGGAACAAGAGCTGGCATATTATTTAGCAATAAGATGGTAACCCCCAGAAGATCAAAAACAGATGATTAAAAGTGGTTGCCTGTAGATAGCACTACAGGGGCTGGGCAGCACTATTGAATTTTTTAACCATAGGCAAGTGCTTCTGATGCTCAGGTTTTTTATTCATTATCATATAAATACTGTACGGATCCATTTCACCCTGGACTGCCCCAAGCTGTGTGGGGTGGGGCCTGGGAATCTACTTTCAACATGCTTCCTCTGTGGTTCTGATNAGTTCTCAAGTTCAAGCATTAGCTATCACTGTCCAGACTCATTTTACAAGATGNGAAAAGAGACAAAGTGACTTGCCCAAGGTCACCCAGCTTATTAATGGCAGACCCAGGAATAGAAAGTAGCTCTCCTGGCCCCAGGCCTGTGATTTTTCTCTACATCATGGCTCTCACCTTGGTGGATGTCCATCTCAGCCAGCTTGACCCCTGGGGACCTGCAGGGTGAGCTGGGGTCCTGGCTCAGCTGGGAAAGCCAGGGTGCCCTTGTCCATATACAAAGGAGGCAGTTCTTCCTGCTGCAGCCTCAGAGNCCTCAAACCGTCCACAGCATGTTTACAGCACCTGCAGCTTGTGTGGAGCATTGTGGGAACCAGCACCCAGCACATGTCAAAGTGCAGCTGCTTTCTCTGCCAGCCGCTAGCAGTGTCTTGGATTTTTCCTTTTCTTTCTTTCTTTTCTTTTCTTTTTTTTTTTCAAGACAGGGTTTCTCTGTATAGCCCTGCCTGTCCTTGATCTCGCTCTGTAGACCAGGCTGGCCTTGAACTCAGACACCTCTGCCTCTGCCTCCCGAGTGCTGGGATTAAAGATGTGTGTCGCCACTGCCCCACTGAGGGTTTTTTTCTGAAAGTGGGAATGGGTCTGCCTATGCATTTAACATCTGTGCTGCTAGTTGCAGGCAGGTACTGTTCTGAGGGCTGAGGACAATAAGGTCCCTAGCTTCATGGGGCTCAAAGAAGGAGCAGATGAGGTGGGTNAGCAAGCATTAGTTCAAGATGACACTGTATTCCAAAATTCCCTCATTCAGAGTTACGCAAGNATAGGCATTATAGTCTTGTTCCCAACAACAAAAATATGAGCACCACAGCCATGACCGTGTGGCAACATGGAGATACCTTTAAAATGTTGACTAAGGCATATCTCAGAGGACTTCATCTCTTTTAACACCATTATAAAAAAAAAAAAAATGAACTGGTAAGGCATGTGATGTCCAAATTGGGATTGAAAGGAGACAAGTCTGTGTGTTTGGATCAAGACTGTGACACCACTTTGAGTAAACTGGAGCATATAGAGGCCTACTCATGGATAATAAACTCAGGAAAAAGAAGATGAAGATGTGGGGACCACCTGTCAGTCTGGCAAGAGTACACAGATCATTACATTTCTGTGCTGTGTGGGAGCTCGAGGGAAGGGGACTTCCTGGGGGATGAGTGTGTTCTCAGAAGGAGCACTTCTGAGGAGCTGGGGAAGGTTTCAAAGGGAAGGGACTTGAGCAGGGAGTACCTGGTGAAGTACAGGTCTGACAGAGAGCTCTCTCCTTGGAGAAGGTTACCCACAGTCCATTGCAGTGTGTGGCTGCAAAACTGGGGACCTTTTTTTCATCAGCTAGCAAAGCCTCACCTGTAGGAAGAAAACAGTCTTAGTAGGGGGAGCTAGGAAGCCTGCANGTCCCCATTCCCTTCTCAAGTTGGAGTGTAATTCCAGGTATACAGATCTTGAGTCTGTGTCTTGTAGGTTTCTGACAAATCCTANACTTCTGAAGCTACCAGGCTGGTCAAAGTACAGAAATTGCATCCCAGTAGCTACCTGCCAAAATTCTCAGNCCTGGTCACCATTGCTCAGATGTTGTGGTTACCTCGCTTTTAAAAGGCATTTTCCCCTGAAACAGCCCTAGTGGAGAGAGGGTTCTCACACTCTGAGGACTTTTGCCAGAGCCCCTAAGCTTGAAGCTAGCATTAACNCCGGGTAAGGTGGCCCTCAGAGCCTCACCAAGCTCTGACTGGACCATGTCAAGACGGTGAGGACACAAGGGCCCCAAAGGCTGCCTGGTGCCGGCAGTACAGATCGATTATCCNGGCTCCATGAAGTCATTATTTGAGGCCTTGGGCACAGTGACGGTGCCAGGGAGTGGGTGTTATTGATGCAAATCAGTGAGCAGGTGATCTCAATCTATAGGCACCATCTGATGTGCTGGGATCTAGCATTTGNCGACTATCTCAGCCCATACTATAGGTGTGGGCCGGATGAGAGTGGCCCAGGGACTGATACTGTTTCGTCAACATTTCTTATTCTCAGTTGTGGGGAAGGAGAAGAATCCAAAGTTATGGTTAATATAAATGATACATGTGTTTGGCTTTGCCATGTGTTCATATGCTCAGCTCCTCTGTGGTCAGGAGTGTCTCATGGTAGAGGAAACTACAGTGCAGGAACCTGAGTCAGCCTCCTTTAGCCCCTGTCTCCAGCCTGTAGTGGTCAAAGAATCTGAATTTCAAAGAATGTCTTACNGAGCCTGGGGCTGTGGCCATAGACTGATAGAAATAGATGTCAGCCAGACTACGTGTGTTCACACTAGCTGAGAACTTGCAAATGAGGTTTGCCTCAAGGAGCTTTGCAACATGGTGCTCCAGGACATTGCTTTAATGACAGGCAGACTAGACTGTGTTCTGCATGCCATGTACTAGCTGAGGACCCTCACCCCCAGTTAATCAGCCTCACTAAGGCTGTTTAACTCATCTGTAAGCTGAAGACCAAAAAGTTCTTAGGANTGGGACAGCTGGCTCAGTGGGTAAGGATGCTTGCTTGCCACCACACTTGGCAACCTGAGTTCAATATCCAGGCCTCATGTGGAATAAGGAGAGAACAAACTCCTGCAAGCTATCTGCTGAATACACACACACACACACACACGTAAACATTTTTAAAGAATTCTTAGGATTCACAAAGAATCCAGTGAGACATTTGTGAGGCCCTTTGTGCGAGCACCAGCACAGATTCAGAGCTGAGAGAAATCAGTGCACCCCCTCCCTGTTCATATTCAGGTAACCAGTCCCTGGCTTCCTACTGTGGGAGGGGTGGTGAGGCAGCCCTGAACTATCCAGTGAAAGGAACTAATGCTGTTAGGAAATCCAAACTCATGGGAGCAGACCCCTGTTCCAGAGACCACTGTGTGGCCGAAGACAGATGGATTCCAGAGTATCAGGAAAGAAGGGGCTGAGGTCACTTGGCTGAGAGACTCTGGCTGATCTGGGACTACTGAGGTAGCCAGTCCCTGAATACTGAGCACCTGTCACATTCCAAGCACAGTTTTGGTCCTGAAGAAATAGCAGTCTTTGANAGGAGGCACCATACTCTGCTTGGCAGAGAGAGATGCTAACCAGTCAGAACACACACATGGACATCTTTCTTGGGACCTAAAATCTGGATCTAGCAGGCAAAAGGGTAAGTTATTGTAGGCCTGGCTGTGTCTTGAACTGCCATTCTGATCAGAATTCCTNATCATCAGCAAGATGTCACTCCCAAGAAAGCCCTAATTTGGGAGGCCCCACTCCCACGTCACCCACCACAGGAATTCAATGTGCATGTGAGCCCCAGCACACACAAAGGCCTCTGGCTCTGAAAGAAACATGAATCTAAGGCCAGGGACAAGGACAGCAAATACAAGGGACCCACATGACTGCCCCCCTTTCCCACACTCAGGGTAGACATCAATAATTGATGGCAGCTGTCTTTGTGGCATGATCTTTCAGTTGTATATAAAGGGAGCCTTCCGGGCCCAAATTGAGGTACCATGCCAGGCAGAAAGTGTTGACACCCACGTAAGAGCACTTTTTGCCCTTCCATGTTCATTCTCAAAAACCTGGGTGCTGAAAGACACCACGTGCATGATGATTGATACCTGTGTGACAGGACAACAGGACATGAAGAGGTCAGTACCTGGGTGAGGGTATACATACGGGACATGAGAAGAGATTGGGTGTGAACAGAGAAAGCTACGTGGAGGCCCATATTGAACTCTGTAATCTTGACCTTTAGAGAGAGCTGTGTGGCAAAGGTGAGTCTAGCTGCACCCACCACCCAGCTTTAAACAACCGGGGAGGGGGTTTTGAGGATCTTCCTGGGTGTGGTAGCATGCATACACACACACACACAATAGGCGGTGTGGTGGGAGTGGGGAACCATGGGCATCCATGGGCTCCAGCCTGACTGCCTTGTCTCATCTGAACTGATCTGTGGAGGGCAGTGCCCGGGAGGGAGTCCAGAGGCAAAGATCACCAACAGTGCCATGTCTGATCAATTGATAGTGGTTCCCTGGGGTGCTGTGAGAAAGGACTAGAAGGTCATGCCAGAAAGTCAGCTGTCATCAATTATTGATGTCTACCCAGAGCGTGAGAAAGAGGAACGGTCAGGCGAGTCCCATTTATTTGCTGCCCTTGTCTTTATGTGTTCATGGANAGAAGATTCAGGAGTCTGTCGAAATACAGCATCCTGGGCAGAAGAAGTCTTAGTGGGTAAGGGCACTTACCCCCAAGCTGGATAACCTGAAGCTCAGTCCCTAGGACCCCGCAGCATAAGGGAGGCTGACTTCTGCAAGTTGTCCTCTGACTGCATACAAATGCTGCGGCACACATGGCCACACATATACATATACAGAAATAAATGCAACGACAATATTTTTTTTAAGGGACCATACAGCACACTGACAGCAGACATGGCTTATAAAACAGAGGGCAGCGCTGCCCAACCNAGTGAGCTCTTGCCATTAGTCTTGTCATGTTGCATTTGCCAGGAATGGACTGGTCAACATGGGATAAGCATCTATGCTGTGCTGGGCACAGAGGACCCACAGCTAAGCCCATCAAGGCTTCTGCCTTGGCANCAGATGGCATTNGTAGGGTATCAGTANTCCACAAGCTANTNCCTTGGGGAAGAGTCTAAGGGCAAGAACAGGAAGTTTCCTAGAAGTAAAAAGAATGAAGGCCCGGAATGTAGAGGTGGCTAAGTTCATCAAGCAGCGNGCATTTTCTGAAGACCACCCTTCCGTTTTGCCTTGCGGGGGCAAGCCTTTCCAGTCAGCAGGCCCTAGAACAGCTTCTCACACTAACAGCTTGTGAGTTACAGGTTCTGACTCAGGAAGGATGCTCCAAGGCTAAGGACCCCCCTTTTTTTGTTTGTTGGGGGGCGTGGTTTTGTTTTGTTTTGAGACAGGGTCTCACTCTGTAACCCTGGCTGGCCTGGAGCTCCCTATGTAGACCAGGCTGGCCTCNAACTCACGGGATCCACCTGTGCCTCCTGAGTGCTGGGATGAAGGGCGTGGCACATTTCTAACAAACTCAGAGGATGCTTGGAGCCTCAGGCCCGGAGTTGCAGTCCTCCTCAGTCTCCCAGAGATCAGAAACTAACAGCAGGAAGTTGGAAGTAAAGGAGTCTGGGAAGTCAGGCAGGACCTGAGTTTGGAGGCTGAGAGCAAACAAAACTCCCTACATCAAGCCAGAAATCTAGGTGTAAGGACCTGTCACCTAGGAGAGGGCTGGNCTGCTTAGGAACCCAGGGCAGCAGAGATGGTGGCAGAACTACACTCTAGTGTAAGTACAATGGATTNCAAGCTTTCATATGACCATGATGCCAGTGACAGCTAAAGGTCTCTGTGCCTGGTGCTGAACTAAAAGGAAGTCTTTCTGCCTGTTTTATAAATAGTCTGCAGGATGAGCCATGGTTTGGATTTGTTTTTTGTTTTTTTTTTGTTTGTTTGTTTGTTTTGTTTTGTTTTGTTTTAAATCTATATATCCCTGGTCCTGGAAGTGTCCATCAACAAGTATTAAGTAAGTGATTGTGAATGAGTGAGTAAGTGCGATCGGTCCAGGTAGATCCAGAAAGGAGAAAAAAGCTGCTCCTGGATATGACAATACCCTCTTCACCTCCTCACCTCTCCAGACCCAGGCAGGAACTTGATCTGCACCAGGTGGTCTGGAAGCCTGTGGCCAGCCTTCACTTGTTAGAAAAGCGTGCTCCTTTAGCCCTGTTTTGCTCTAGGTTGATGCTTTCCCAAAACAAATCTTTTGGGGAAATACTGGAAATACTAGACTTGTCTGGTGCAGAGCCTGGCAAAATTTAGGGCTGGTTAGGTTCCCACTGACCACATAGCTGCATCCACGGGTTTCTTCTCTGTGCGATGCTCTATGCCAAGCACATCACATGCCTACATCCCACCGCCTGCTGTGGAACAGGGTATGTATGTATTCTGGGCCAAGGTCGCAGACCCGATTCTGAGCCAGGCAACCGCACCCATGCTCGGGAGACAGCGCCCCCTAGAGGTCCAGGCGAGGCAGTGGAATGAGCAGAGCGTGGGCCGTGCATGCCCTCCCCGCTTGCAGTGAGCCACCAAGCAGGGGAGTCGTGAATGACGTTTCTTCCAAAGACACCAGCTGCTGGGTTGGGAGTATAACTGAACCGTTTGTGAGAGAGTGTCTCTGAGCCTTTCACACCATAAATCCCCTGAGCTTCAGACCTGGAAGTTAACGTCCCCACTGCCCCAACCCCAATTCAGCTCCCATATTACAGACGGACAGAGCAGGAGAAGCGACTTGGACTCCTTAGTGATTGGCCGGGCTGGAAGCCGGCCTCTTCCTCNCGCATTGTATCCTCGCCTCCAGGCCCAGTCCCAAGCAGGGCGCTTGTTCTCAGCATCCTTGGGTAATCACCAGGGACCACATTCTGGCCCAGAGAGGCCTCGCAGCCCCGGCATGCTGTGCTCTCCTCCCCACCCACCCACCAAGGGGTCATAGCTCCTGGAAGTCCGTGGTGGCTCCCTCCACTACCCATCTCCGGATCTCTTGCTGCATGGTTCGACAGCTTTAAGCTCTAAGAAAATTCGATTCTTGCTCCCTTTCACAAGGGCACGTTGCACGTTGCCAGGTTGGGGAGACCCAAGGCCTCCAGGATTCTAACCCNAATTAATCTGAGATCCAAAACGCCAGGCAGAAGCCAACATCCCCTGGCTTAGGCAGGACGCTATAGAGACCGCAGAATCGGACTTCTTCTGACTCCTGGTCCCTGTACTAATGCCGCTCAGGTCTCTGGGAACNTCTACCAACTGTCCTTTCTGATTTCCCCTCTCACCTGGTCCCAAGAACTGGGATGCGGCCCAGATTGCCTTCCAGTTGATCTACCCCACACAGAGCCCTCAACAACCTCTCCTTTACNATGGGCAGTCAGAAGGCCTGAACCCAGCAAGTGGCCCTCAAAGAATGGTTCCCAGGTGACAAGCGTCATATTCTGGGACTACAGCAGTTCCACTACAGAACTGCTCAAGGAAAACCATAAGGATCCTGTCAGATGCTTCTAGAGCATGCTAAAGTGTGAGGGCTCGGGATCTACAACTTCATTCCTTCACANATTCATGGGTCCACAAGTGGAGGACCGCGCCTCANGCACCAGCTGATTAACTCGTCACTTTTGGTTAGCACACAGAGGTACTTCCAGGTGGTCCAGTGCAGTGTTGGCATCGGGAACCAGAGTAGGCCTCAGATGCAGACTAAGAAGAGGTGGATGGAAGGGAAGGGCTCTCTCAGGATGAGAAGCTGCCTGGTTTTGCCTCCTGCTTGCACTCAGTTCCTACCCTTGAAACTGGACGGAAAGGGAAGCAATCCTCTTTTTCCTTACGTGAAGACACTGTCTGGAAGTCCAGGGGTGTGGGGAGCGGATGAAGTCCTGAGTGAAATATATGTTGATACAGGCTCAGCCATGTCAAGACCCCAATGACTCAGACCCATGGAAATGGCAAAGCCTTCCACAGGTGAGGCTCAGAGAGACAGCGAAGCCTCCTCTGGGCCAAGGACATTTATTGACTAGATTGACCTTCAGCTAAGACCAGTGTGTCAGTTAGGGACCACAGCTTCCTTTTCTCAGATGTTTACAACTTGAAACTAGTCCCCCACAGAGACCTCCCACCAAAACCAGCTAACCCCTCACCTTGTGCTGAGTTCCTGGGGTTTGATAGCAGGTGCCCTCCACCAGAGTGCCCACGTGATCTTTTTCANGTGTGTCTGTCACTTCTTTATTCTCGAGTTACCCCAGCNAAGTTTTCAGGGCTGACCCATGCAGGACACAGCACCAGGGGNNTCAGGAGTCTTATGGAGTCTTCCTTTTAGCAGCAGGGCAGTAACCAAACGGAGCAGCTTAACCTCAGGCCAGNGCTTTTGACGAGGGAGCCACACAGTTGTGTTTCCCTAGTTGAGCTTGTGTAGGCTTCTACTTTGGAGGGGACCCAAAGAAAAGAACAAAGTTCTGGCAGGGAAGTTTTTATGGGATGTGTGGTCCCCACACAAGGAAGGATCAGTGGATTGGTAGCCTCATTAGCCGATGGGTCAGGCCAGTGGGGCTTCAGAACTACAGACCAGAGCCCAGGTCTTCTTGGCTTCATTCAGGCAGGCAATGGCCAGGGAGGCAGGGCTGTAATGCACCCTACAGGGCAGGTGCCAAGTGGAGGAAGCAGGGGCCCCTTTCATCCCTGCTTCAGATGAACATGAAATGGAAGCTTCAACATCCCAGACTGTGGAGCCACATGGAACCTGGTTTTGTTTGATGGGATCTTGGGTGCCCCAGAACCCTGCCTGTCGTGAAGCGATGGCTGAAATTTATGCTTTAGCCTTGCTCTGATCTTAGGCAGAATATCTCACCATAAATTGGCATGCCATGGCAAACAATTAAAAGAGAAAAATAAACCTCAGTGCAATCTCAGGGTGCTTGGAAATGAGGAATTACAAGGTGGTGGCATGAAAAAATTATATAAAAATCTATTTTTACATCACAATAATGTGCTTTTATACGGGTAGTAATTTCTGGATGTGCAATAAAGTGGCTTTTACATCAGGCAAAATCAGAGTTTATAGGCAATCGGTGCTTTTATCTGGGAAAATATAACTCACTCTTCCTCATGCCATCCATCTTGCAGGCCTCATCTTCCCCAGCACCAACATTACTGTGGAAATAATTATGCAATTAAAGTGTCAGACCTCTGGCCCCCCAGCTTCCCTGTACTACATCTTCCAGCATCTGTCATTGGCTCCTTCCGAAAGTGGGACAGACTATGGGCCCAGACAGGTCAGGAAGAGGCAAATGTTCATTCTCGGTGGGCGCAGGGAGAAGACTGCAGGGCCAGCAAGCACTCTGTGAGCACCACGAGTCTGCTGTGGGTCAGACACTGAGAGAGGAAACTGGGTGCTCAAACCTGGCTTTAAGAGCTGACAATCCTGGCAGAGTTCAGTATTGGGCAGAGGAAATCAGAGATCTGAAGGAGCCCGAATGAGGAGCCCAAGGTGGAATGGATCATGGTACTGACTTTGGGTCACTTTGGGCTTTGGAGACACATGAGCGAGTAGGTGGTTATGAAGAGAAGTGTGTCTCAGAGGGGAAGCTGACTCCAGGTATCGCTTGNCTGGGGACCTGAGGGAGGAGCAAGACCTGTGCCCAAATATCACCCAGACTTCCCATCACTGTGTGTGCTCCTTTAACACTCTGTCTTAGCCCAAACACCCAAAAGTGATCCTACATTGCGCTAAATATCCGACACTGTCACCAGCCAGGTCCTCATGGGAAGCAGGTGACACAGTCGCTTCAGTAAGGAGTGTGCACATTGATGAGCGAACAGCATTTAGGGAAGTCAGCTACAGAGGGTGCAGTAGGTCACAGTGACAAGGGAGAGGCACTGCT
>LZPO01066356.1:119657-139221 GCA_001675575.1 Neotoma lepida | reverse complement strand
ACACACACACACACACACACACACACACACACACACACGCACACAGTATCTATGGCCATTCCTTGGAAGCACAGCCTGGAGACAATGGCTTCCATCCTAGAGGGGCATATTGAAAAACTCACTTAGGGAACTTAAAGGATGCTCAGATTCACCCCAGAGATCCTGATTTAATTAATAAAGGAGTGGTCCAGTCATCAACAGTTTGTAAAAAGCTCCCCAGGGAATTCTAATGAGCCCCCAGGGCTGAGGATCCTCCAGGACTGGAAGATAGCCCAGGCCAGAGGCTTCCAGACCACCCTGCACCTTAGCTTTTGACTCCCTCCTCTAGACATTCTTATTAATTAATTTATTATTATTATTTTGGTTTTGTTTCTTGAGACAGGCTCTCAAGTATCTCAGGCTGGCCTCAAATTTGCTATGTAGCTAAGAATGACCTTAAACTCCTGATCCTCCCGCCTGTACGGTATGAGCTCTGGGGTTCACATGCTACCAGCATGTTCTACTATACTCAATTTTATTCAGTGCTGGGGATCGAACCCAGGGCTTTATGCAAGCACTCTACCAAGTGAGCTATCTTCTTAGCCCAGTATAATCAATAAGAATATTAGAATTTAGAAAGCTCTCCGGGTGACCCTATTCAGCAAAGTTTGAAAGTATTGTCCTAGGATCAGACCTTGCTCCACTAAGTGTGGTCAAAAAGCTAGCAGCATTGAGCTGGAGGTGGTGGCGCACGCCTTTGGTCCTGCCCAGCACATGGAAGGCAGAGGTAGGTGAATCTCTGTGAGTTTGGTGCCAGCCTGGTCTACAAATCGAGTTCTAGGACAGCCAGAGCTGTTACACAGAGAAACCCTGTCTTCTAACCCCCTCCCCAGCAAAAGCCAGCAGTATTAAGAGGCCCAGCAGCCTGTTGGAAACACAGTTTCAGGCCCACCCTGGCCTACTGAATTAGCATCACATTTTAGCAAGTTTTCCAAGTAATTTGCATACATCTTAAAAATTGGCTTAATGAAGTCTTTGCTTGTTGTGACTGATGTAGACCTTTAATTCCAGCACTCAATAGGCAAAATCAAGGGATTTCTGTGACTTTGAGGCCAGCTTAGTCTACAATAGTGAGTTTCAGGACAGTCAGAGCTACACAATGAGACCCTGCCTCAAAACAAACAAATAAATCAATCAATAAATAAATTAATTAATTTTTTAAAAGCCTATAGAATGAGAAGGCAGATGTGGACTTTTCATTAATTTGGTCGTTCTGCTGATAACCCTTGAGCATCTGCTATCTGCTGGTACCAGGCTGGGCACCACTTATTCAAAGAGGGAAAGGGTGTGAAGTGGGCACCTAGCTGTCACTTATAACACAAAGGTGATGGCACTGCTTGCAGAAGCTTGAGCAGAATCCTGCATGAAAATACAAGGAATGTGTCTCTCTCTGTCCTGGGAACAAAGGAATCCTGCATCCTCTGACACAGGTAGGTTAAGGAGGCTCAGGGTGACTGCAGGAGAGATGGACAGGACAGGCTGGTTTATAAGGGTATGCTAGACCCTTCAGAGGAATCATGGCTTTAGCTGTGCACAATGCAAAGCCCATGGAAGTTTCTGGTCGGAGAAAGGGGGATGTCACAAGTCATTTGTTCTCTGAGGTGGAGAAATTCAGAAAAGTCCATGAAATCCCAGTGAGGAAGTAGAAGCTTGAGAGGTGGTTCCATTTGAAGAACCCCTGGATTTAGGAGCTGGTAGTGTCTTGGACAGAAGCTGAAGAAGACTTGCAGGAATGTAGTGCTGACACAGGTGGCATCCCTCAGTGAGATAAAGGCATGTGACACTAAGCAGCTGATTGTGTGTTTGGGGCCAGAACCAAAGAAGGAAGTTGAAGTGTGTGGATCTGAGAGCCCACAGTGTTCAGGGGCTGTTGAAACCAGGGGAGCGAGAAGCCAGAATTTAGAGAAAGGAGGAGCCACAGCATACTGAAGTGCACTGTGTACTGGGAAAGAAAGACAGCAAAGGAAAAGACGATGGATCGGGGAAGGGAGCCAAGGAACACATCCTGACAGAACAGGTCAGAAAAGGGAAGCAAAACCAGAGACTCTTGGTGGGCACAGAGAGCTAACTCATGGAATCAAGTGCTGCACAGACTTTAAGTAGGAGATGAAGGCTGGAAACAGTTGATGGTGAGACCATTAGTGACCCGGATGGATGCAATAGTGGAGAGAGAGAGCAGATGACAACCGTAGAAGGTACCGATGAAGATGCAAGGGTGGGTGATGCTTCAACGTGGATGGGAAGGGGGACAAGGGAGCGGTTGCTTCACAGAGAGGCAGGATGTGGAGGGCTTTGTTTCCTGTTTGGGTTAGAGGAAATGAGACAGTTTCTAAGCAGAGACGATGAGTCAAAGCTGGTGAAGGATGAGGAGGGAGAGAGAGAAGGGAACTGCTAGTCATTCTGAGAACAGAGAGAGTTCATCTCGGAGAGGAGGTGTGTTAAAGTGATACTCATCATTGTCCTCTGTATCCCTTGGGGAGAGACTCACTCACCTGTCAACCAAGGGAATAGCGGGCTAAGGCTCCTGGGAGCAGGATGCAGGTGGGAGTTGGTGGGCCCCTTCTGCCGTGGCCCCAACAGCCTGCAGTATGTTACCTTGTTTCCAGCAACAGAGGCTCAGGAAGTAAGGACTGTGATGGCGACTCATTTTTTTAGGTTGAGGAACTGCCAAAAAAAGAGCAAGAAGGGAAGGCATTAGGGAGCAGGGGGAGAACACCACTGATGCATGGAAGCCTCATCTTTGTCTGATGAAGGTCAAATGCAGGGCCAGTCACAGCCTATCAGTAAGCCTCTCTCATAAAGGGGAAGAATGTTGGGGTTACTGGTTCCTTGGCTGTGTGGATGGAGCTGTTTTGAGAAAGAGAAGACTTTCAGGTTCCACTAGCTGCAACTGCTGCGCTGTTCCAGACTTGTGGCTGGCTCTAGGGACAGGAGACCTCTGCTTTTACCTCTGGTGCTTTGCTCTTCAACTCTTGGGAGAATCTCAAGAGCTCAGGGTTGGAGGGAGCTTTAGTGGTCACTTGGTCCAGTGGCTCTCAAGCAGTGGTGAGCCCTGGAGGCATTCTGAAATAAGTGGTGACTTTGGTCATCGTAATGATTAGAGGCACGCTACTGACATTTAGGAGGAGGAGGCCAGGCATGCCTGGCTGTGTGCAATGCACAAAACAGGCCAGGCTTGCACAGACAGCCTTGATGGATCCCTTATCTGTCACAGCCTTCACACATTCTCCCAAGCAGTAAAACACTATTCTCAATAGTCTGTGAGTGGAGTTTACACATTAACACCCTTGAGCCCTCCAGAGCCATTTCTGTGTGTAAGTTGAGAAGACATTATGCTTCTGTCATTATGAGTTATAAACTAAGTCATTTTAATTTTGTGTATCAATTAGGGAGTTATATTGATTTTTTCCAAATTTTTATTTCTTGAAAATAAGTTTTTCTGTTATTTTATTTCAGGATAACAACTGTTATCAAAGGTTTGCTATAAAAGAGGATGTTCAATTTTGGTAGAGTTGAAAGAGGACCTAGCCCAATTTTTCAACCAGTGAGTTGAGTTTCCTCTACGGTACCTCTCCTTGCTGCCTGCTTGAACAACTCCAGGGTGGGAATTCATAACCTGCCCAGGCAGTCTGCTCCATCACCAGGGTGCTGGTGTTTACAAATGATTGCATAGGAAGAGCAGAACCTGCCAATCAGTACCTCCCGTGGTGTGTCCTTCAAGGCTACATAGGCAGTGACAGTTCTACAGGAGAGCTTCCTGATACTCATGGATGCTCCACACACCACACACTTCCACCTGTCCACCCCCACATTTCTGTCCAGACAGGCTCTTCTCTACATGACCTGATTCGGGTGCCCCTTGTTATATGGCCAATCTAGAATGAGGGATTCAGAGAAACTTGATAGTTTAGTTCAATGGATATTTTGTAGATTCTTGACCAACATATGTCACCCACTGCACCAAGGTCTGGGAGCACAGAGATGATGGAGAAACATCTTTTATCTCCAGGCGCTCAGCTGGGAGTGAAACCCCACAAAACAGCAGATTAGTGCACATCCCCCTCTCCTCACCCTCCTCAGGCTGCTCTGAGTTAGAGGGGGTGGGGTTATTTAAAGGGGAAAATCGTTGCCAGGGAAGGGTGGAGAAAGGCCGTGCTCAGAGGGAAGCTTCCATTAAATTCTACAAGATCAAAAGCAGGGGGCGGTATAAGGTGGCTCTGTTGAAGGGTGAGGCAGTGTTAGTTTAGAATACCCAGAGAAGGAGTGTGGGAAGGAAAAGATCTCCTTGGAGAACCTGATGCGAGGTTGTCAGCAAAGAGTCTGGGGTGGCAGAAGCACACTGTATTACCGTCCACACAGCCTTATTACACAAACTGTTTTCATTCAGAGTTCTATCCTTCAGTCAGAGGATTAGAAGTTTCTTCTTGGGACGACTAAGGGTCCCTAAATATGGCAAATGACTCTCAGCCAAATTTAGCTATTGAGAAAAATCTCATGAACATGTGTACAGATCTCAAATAACCCATGTCTAATTTTTAAATATTTAAGTGTATGTGTGTATGCATGAGCATATATATGTGCACCACATGTGTGTAGGCAGCCTCAGGGATCAGATGGGGGCATTGGATGCCCTGGAACTGGAGTTACAGGCTGCTGTGAGTTGCCATGTGGGTGCTGGGAACCATAACCTAAATCTTCTGCGAGAATACTAAGCACGCTTAACCACCGAACCCTCTCTCCCCTACAATGTTTCGTTTTTAAGTATATAAATAGGCACTGCTCCATATGTTCTAACCCCAAGGGTAGCCTTCAACAAGACTGAAGCTGAGGGAGAGAAAGAGAAAAAGAAGACCTTGAGGAAATAGAAATACCGTGAAGAGCAGAAAGACCCAAAAACAAAGCAAGCGAAACTCGCATTTCTATCCGCAGGGAGAGCGGTGAAAGGGAAAACTCCAAGGAAGAAAATGCTGGGGAAATGGAAACATTTTTAAAATGACTGCCAGAAGTAAAGATTCAGGAGAATTGAAGAGGGAAGTAGCTCTCCCAGCTCACAGAATTGTAAAATCCAATAGAATTGCACACTGAAGCTAAGGAGAACTCCCGGAAAGCAGGCTAACAAGACATATGGAAAAGATAACAGAGATGAAGGGAGAATCAATTGGGAAGGTTCATACCGGACTAATGGGCATCCCAGAAAGGGACAACAGGGGAAATTGAGAGGAAATGATCAAATAAATAATAGAGGAAAATTCTCAACCCTGAAGCTTGAGGGTCCTTTAAGAGCCTGCTGAGTCAATCTAGCAAAGATCGAGCATCTATCTGCAGCTGTGTGTCAACCTCAAATTCCAGAGACGAGGAAAATAAGCAAAAAAAGCTCAGAGAAAATATATAAAATTCCAATAAACATTAAAATGTCATGACTCCAGAATGTGACGAAACAGACCTTTACAATTTAAAGCAAAAGCCATCTGACTTCAATAGCCGAAAAAATGATCACCAAGCTTTGGGTAGAACAAAGGCATTTGTCAACGGTGTAAGGACTTGCTGACCTATTTTAAAAAGTTATTAACAACATGCTTCACGGCGGGCCTGCAGCCCAGGCCTATAATTCCAGCTATTCTGGAGGCTGAGGCAGGGGGGCAAGTTCAAGACCTGCCTGGGGTACAGAGTGAGTTCAAGGTCAGCCCAGGAAAGTTAGTGAGAGCCTGTCTCAAAGAGAAAAATAGAAAGAGGGCCAAGGCGTTAGCTCAGTGGTGGAGGGCTTGCCCAGCATGTGGAGAAGACTAAGCCAAGAATGGCAGACAAAAGCCCAGACTAGTGGCTCCACTCTGGAGAGGAATCCCAGGATGTCCCAGCCTGAAGCTATGCACATGTCGGGGAGCTGCTACCCAGTTAGGAGCCTTAAGACGGAGGAGTCAAGANGAGCTGTTCTGAATAAAAGGGATAAAGTACAGGAGGTGCCAGAGCAGCCACTTAAAGGAGGTCATGGCAAAAGCATCAGAAAGTCAACGAGAAATTCCAAAATTCTGCGAACAAAAACATTAGTCCTCAGCAGAAACAAAGGCCGTGAGAGAGTCCTTTTCTGGTCCTGGCTGAGGCGAGCTGTGGAGCAGTGAGGATCTGGCTGTAAGGGGAAATGTTTCATTTCAAGTCTTAAGGATGCCTGGATCTGTCTAGTCAACCAACACAGCAGACAGTCTTAAAGCTGCCACTGGTGCCTGTGTGAATTTAAATGTAAGTTAGTTAGGGGCTGGAGAGATGGCTTGGTGGTTAAGAGCACCGACCACTCTCCCAGAGGACCTGGGTTCAATTCCTAGCACCCACATGGCAGCTCATAGCTGACTGAAACTTCAGTCCTAGAGGATCCAACACTCCTTTCTGGCCTCTGTGGGCAAAATAACAGTAATCTTTTTAAAAAATGCAAATTAGACAAATGTATGTTTCACCACAGGCTCTAGCTGACAGGCTGCATGATTGCCTGTGCAAGATGCTGTAGGTGGGGCCAGCTTCTCAAAATGGACTTTGTTTCTGAAGTTCAAAAAAATACATAGCATATTTTTAATTTCATAAATGTGTGTGTGTGTATGCACATTGTATGTATGTGTCTCTGTGTGTATGTGTGTATGTGTGTGTGTGTGCATGCATATGTATGTATGTGTGTGTGCTCAAATGTGTATGCATGTATAAGTGCATGTGCACATGTGTATATATGCATATGTGTGTGTGAGTCATTCATGTGTAAGTGTGTGTGTATGTGTGTGTGTATGTGTGTAAGTACGTGCATGTGTATGTGCATGTGTATGCGTGTGTGCATGTGTATGTGCGCGTGTGTGTATGTGTGTGTGCGTCAAGAACTTAGACTTAGAACTTCTCCACGGTAATAGGGAGTCACCAATGAGGTGCAGTTGTTGAGACAGAGCCTCACTGTGTAGTCCTGACTGTCCTGGAACTCACTCTGTAGACCAGGCTGGCCGTGGACCCTCCCGCTTCGCCCTCTAAGTGCTATGATTAAAGGTGTGCACCACTGTGCCCAGCTCACCAATGAGTTTCAAGAAGAAAGGTGGTTAGGATTGAATTTCTGTTTTTGGAAAAATACTTGGACCACAATAAATCCAGAAGCTGCTTCTAAGAGGTTCCAAAATGCAGAAGGAAAATCCTTTTGGTCCCTGCTCCAGTCAGGCAGGAATCATGGCCACGGCAGGAAGGAGGAGGAAACACATTAAAGCAAACACTTGAAGTAAATGTGTAACAAGACTTGAGTTGTTAGATGGGATGTACGAGGAAGAGGGACGGCGCTCTTCTGGAGAAGTCCGGAGAAGATGTGCAGCACCCAGTGAAGGTCGGTCAGTGCTTGAGATGAGTGGATTCGCTCACAGGAAACCAGCAGGGCTGAGGAGAAGCCTGTGGGATGGACAGACTGCACGCCCTAGGGAAAGGGCGGCGCTGGAGCTGTAGACTAAGGGCCCATCTGCCTGTGGGGACCAACGGAAGCAAGGGTCCAAAGAGCCTCCCATGGGCAGAGAAGCTGAACCAGGGACCAAAGGTAAATCGAGATTTTAGCGTTTAAAAAGCAAGTTAAGCTAGGAACAGTGGTGCACATCTAAACCCCATGAGGCAGAGGTAGGAAGTCCTGACTCGAGGTCAGCCTGAGTTGCATTGAGTGACCTTGTCTCAAAATGAAGTGAAATGATAAAACAAGGCAGTCTCAGACTGCTTCGTGTAAAATAGAGCATCTTTTCAGGACTCACCAGTCACTTTTATTTCCTCTACTGCGAAATACCTAGTTTGTGTTTTGATTATTTTTCCATTTCTGTTATTTATTTCAAACCAAACTCATCAGCTAGCTTAATGATAAAACCATGGAAGGATTCCCACTAGAGTAAGGAGCAGTTAGATGAAGTAGTAATTAAAGCAGTTAAATAAGAAGAAGAAACGAAGCGCCAAATTACAGAACAGGAAGCAAAATTGTATCTTTAGTGTAAAACGACCTGGTTGCATAAGTTGAAAATCCAAGAAGATGACAGAAAAAAATTGCAGCTAGTAAGAATTCTATGAGATTGGTGATGCAAAATTAATATAGAAAATTAAATCATTCCTCAAACAACAAGAAGTTTAAAATTATAATGGAAGGGAAAAACTGATTGCAATAGCAATAAAGACACAAGGATCATATGAAGAATTTACAACATTACTGAGAATCACAGCAGAAGGAGCTACAAAATAGAAATGAAAAATCTTATGCTTTACTTGGACATTGCTTATCCTAAGTATTACAATGATGTTCATTCTTCTTAAATTATGTCTGATATTTAATTACCGGGGTATCTTTTATTCTTAGAATCAGACAGGTTTATTCTTAAGTGTTCGTGAAAAAAATAAACACTCACAGATATCCAGGAAATTGTCTTCAGTCACCTCAGAAGAGATCAGCTAAGCTATTTGTGAAAACATAATTAAAATAAAGACGTACTGGAAAACATTCAGTCAGAGCAGAGCAGCGGAATGAAGCTCTCAGAAGGAGAACCAGATTAATAGAGGAATTTAGCATTTCCTGAAATGGCATCTCACACCAGAGAGATTAAGACAGGCTGTTCAGTATTTAAGGCTATAACAGCTGGGAACATATTTTGGAGAAAAAGTGACTCTTTACATCAAAATCGAGGAAATACTTGACAGTTAAAAGTGAAGCCACAAAAGCATTAGAAGAAAACATGAAACACTTTATATATACTTAGTATATGTGTGTACGTAGCGTGTAGTGTGTGTGTGTGTGTGTGTGTGTGTGTGTGTATACACATTCTTTGTTTGTTTTTTGAAGCAGGGTCTTACTCTGTAGCCAGGGCTGGCTTTGAACTAGTGATAATTCTCCTGCCTTAGCATCTTAAGTGCTGGTATTACATGTGCTACCACACCTAGCACGCGCACTCTCTCTCTCATATACATATACATATTCATACACATATATGAATAGCTACGTAAGAATAACACATGTGGGTTGTAAGGTAACTCAGCAGGTAAAGGCACTTGTCGTCAAATCTGACAACCCGAGTTTGTACTCTGTGACCCACGTGGTGGAAGGAAAGAACTAACTCCTTTGTTGGTTCTCTGATCTCCATAGTCAACTTCATGTGTTTATATACATCCCGTGAGCAACAACCAAAAGAAAACATGTGTTTGTTTTTCTGAGTTTGGCTTCTTTCTCTTGATATGATTATCTCCAGTTGAACCTTTCTCCTGCAAGGACGTTAAGTTCATTCTTCTCTAAGGCTGAAATAAATTCTGTTGTGTATCTATGCCACATTGTCTTTAGCCATTGTTCTGTTTTGGGATGTCTAGGTTGGTTCCATAACTTAGCTATTGTGAATTAGGGTTGCAGCAGACACTAGTGAGCAAATTTCTTTATGATACATTGACTTGAAGTCCTTTGGGATGGCTGGGTCAGGTGGAAGACCCAGGCTAACTTCCCGTGGCTGACCTAGTTTACATTCCTATCTGCAGTCCGGTATCTGTTGTTATCTATTTCCTAAGTGGTTGCCTTTCTTACTGGGGGGAGACGGAATCTCATGACTTTGTTTTACATTTTCCTGATGGCTGGTGAGTTGGACCACTTCCTCATGTGTTTATTGGTGATTTGCACTTTACCTTTTGAGGGATGTCTCTTCATTTCAGGAGCCCATTTATTGGTTGGTTGGTTTGATTTCCTTTTAGAAACATGTTAAACACACAGTACATTGTCATTAAGTATATTCATAATGTTTTACAATAATCACCTGAACACTTTTTATCCTGTAAAATTAAAACTCTATGATCATTAAAAATAATCCTTGATATCAATCCCTTATCTGAGTACAAATGTTTTGTCAGGTAAATTATTTCCATATATTTTCTGTTGTTTTCTGGGTTGTCCTTTAACTATTGATAGCTCATTTTGATACTTTTTTTCTTTTGGACAAGATTTCCTGGAACCCAGAGTGGCCTCAAGCATAGTGTGTACCCAAGGCTGGCCTTGAACTTCTGGTCTTCCTGTATTTCCACCTCTCAAGTGCTGGGATTACGGGTATGCAACATCATTCCTGGGTTTTTTGGTTTCTTGTTGTTTAGTTTAGTTTTGGGTTTTTTTTTTTCTTCTTTTTCTTAATATAGTCTAGCTAGTGAACAGAATAGAAAGTCTAGATATAGACCTAGACAGCTATAACCACCCAGTTTTTGCCTACAATGACAGAAATATACATTGGAGTTTTGTTTTATTTTTTTAAAGACAGCCTCTTCAACAAATGATGGTGGGAAAATTGATACCCACAGGTAGAAGAATGAAACTAGATCCCCATCTCTCATCCTGTGTAAAAATTCATTCCAAATGGATCACAACCTTAATAGAAGACCTGAAAATCTGGGTCTGGAGAGATGGTTCAGCAGCTAAGAGCATTGTTGCTCTTGTAGAAGGCCCAGTTTGGTCCCTAAATCACCCACATTATGGCAGCTTACAATCATTTGCTATTCCAGTTTCAGAGAATCTGATGCCCTCTTCTGACACTGCATACACATGGTACACTGGCACACATGCAGACATACACATAAAATAATAAGTAAATAAATCTCTCTCTCTCTCTCTCTTTTTTTCCGAGACAAGGTTTCTCTGTGTAGCTTTGGCGTCTTTCCTGGAACTCACTCGGTAGCCCAGGCTGGCCTCGAACTCACGAGATCCACCTGCCTCTGCCTCCCGAGTGCTGGGATTAAAGGCGTGCGCCACCACCACCCGGCCAAATCTCTTTTTTTAAAAGGCCTGAAACTCCTAAAGGAAAATNTTTCAAGATACAGGCACAGGCAAGGACATCCTCAGCTAGGACAACAGTCACAAGGAAAATAAGGCCTACGTCATCCTTTCCAACGTGTGGATGCAAGAGCATTCTTCTATGCCATCAATCAACTAATTGAGGGGATTTTCTCAGTGTTTCAATGTTAAAAGTAATATTATGCTAAACATACATAGGTAGATATCTAAGGGAACTTGTTTATCTACATCTACGAGAAAAATTCATAAAAAATGAATTGAATCAGCTGGGTGGTGGTGGCACGCGCCTTTAATCCCAGCACTCAGGAGGCAAAGTCAGACGAATCTCTGTGAGTTTGAGGCCAGCCTGGTCTACAGAGCGAGATCCAGGAGAGGCACCAAAACTACACAGAGAAACCCTGTCTTGAAAAAAAAAATGAATTGAATCAAAGCATAAGCACATTTCAAAGGATCCTGACGTGTATGGAAAATTTGGCTAGAATATTTGGAACAGTTTTCTTCTGACCCCATGTGAGCAAGGCTCCATTTCCCCACATCTCCGAGCATTACCGTTCTTCCTCATCTTCACTATTCCTTTTTACTATGATTTATTTCTTTTCTTGTATGTGCGTGTGTGTGTACCCCAGTGCGCATGTAGAAGTCAGAAGACAACTCCCACCACGTGGGTCCCAGGGACGGAACTCAAGCTGCGAGGGACAGCAGCAAGTATCTTTGCTTGCTGAGCCCTCTCACTGGCCCTTAATTGAAGTTTTAGTCAGAATACAAAGTAGTAAGTTCCATTGTGACAGTTTCATACACGTGTATCATTATGCTTTCTTCTTATTCACCCCAGCCCCACTGGCCTCCCTCATCCCTTCTCCCTCCCCCGGTCATCCCCTTTCTTAATAGTCCATCTTTCTCCTTTCATGACACAAATATTTAATCACCCTCCATTGCTCTCTCTCCCTCTTCTTCCTCCTCTTATAGTCCTCTTTCTATTTTCAAGGTGTGTGTGTGTGTGTGTGTGTGTGTGTGTGTGTGTGTGTGTGTGTGTATGAATTTATTCTATAAGAGAGAAAACAGGCAATATTTATCTGTCTGAATCTGGCTCATTTCAATATTTGCTATCCTCACAAACTGAAAATTAAGTCTCATTTTAAAAATAGCATTTCTTTTATTACTATTAAGGCTGGAGATTTGCAGAAAATTATTGGGCTAGAGATGAAGCTCAGAATGGAGCACTTGCCTACCTATTGTTTGTGTGGTAGTTTGAAGGTAATTGGCCCCCACAAGCTCATAGGGAATGGCACTATCGGGAGGTGTGGCTTTGGTGAAGTAGGTGTGGCCTTGTTGGTGGATGTTTGTCACTGTGGAGGCAGGCTTTGAGGTCCTATGTATGTTCAAGCCACATTCAGTATTTCAGTTCACTTCCTGTTGCCTGTGCAAGATGTAGAACTCTCAGCTGCCTCTCCAGCATCATGTCTGCCTGCATGCCACAATGATGATAGTGGAGGGAACCTCTGAACCGTAAGCCACCCAATTAAATGTTTTCTGTCATAAGAGTTGCTTTGGTCGTGATGTCTCTTCACAGCAATAAAAACTCTAACAAGACAAGTTGGTGTCAGGGACTGGGGTATTGCTGTGATAGGCTGGACCATGTGTTTCTTTGGAGTAATGCTGACTTTGATGCTTTGGGTTAGGAAAACAGTGGAATGCTTTAAGCACTGCCTAATGGGCTATATTAGTAGGAGCATGGAAGACAATGGTGCTGAGAATGATTTGAATTGTGTGGGGCTGGCTCAGAAAGTTTCAGAGGAGAAGAATTTNAGTATGTTGCCTAGAGATAATTCTTGTGATATTTTGGTGAAGAAAGTGGTGGCCTTTTGCCCTTGTCTAAAGAGTCTGCCTGAGGCTAAAGTGAAGAGTTTTGGATTAATTCTGTTGACAGAGGAAATCTCAAAACAGCCTAGTATAGACTCTCTCATGTGGTTACTAGTGTTCATGCTTTTAAAGATTATTAATGAAAAGGAATAAGCTGAAAAAGGAAAAACACTAAATGTACAATTTGAGGAGAAAAGGAGCACCAGGAAGTGTGAAAGAGCTAAATTCTGTGTTCAAGGAGATAAACCGATTAAGAGATGGAATGAAGGAAGTGGTGACCTCAGGGCAAGATTCCACCTAGCTAAATTTCAAACTTGTGAAAAGAAATTAAAGAAAAGCTTAGAGCCAGATGTGGTGGTGCACACCTTTAATCCCAACACTGGGAAGGCAGAGGCTGGCAGATCTCTGAGTTTGAGGCCAGCCTGGTCTACAAAGCAAGTTCCAGAACAGCCAAGCGTAGGCAGTGAAGGAAACCATGAAAAACAGAAAGCTAGTGAAGATGTAATTGAACAAGGGGGCCATGATCCAGTCCCAGCAAGCAGCAGAACTTGGCAGCCTTTAGAGTCAAGGACAGAAGAAAGGGATTATAGCATCTTCCTTTGTGACTAAGAAAAGCCGCTGAGGCCAGGCATGTGTCAGGGGTGTTCCTGAATGGAGGCCCAGAGAGGCCATTGTGTGAAGCTGTGAAGGAGAAGCCTGGATTGCCTTGGAAACCCCAAGATGTTAGAGATGCCAGAGCCATGGGATACCTGCCTAGGAGAGCTGCCGACAGGGAGTGCAACCAGCTCAAGAGAAAGAAGTGTGCTACAGTCAACAAAGCTAAAAGGAGTTGGAGATGAAGAGTGTTTAGACATCAAACATGGAGATGTAGAGTTTGGAGTTTGCCCAGCTGGGTTTTGGTCTTGCTTTCGTCCAGTATTTCCTCACTATGTTCCCTTCCTTACGTTTGGAATGGTAAGGTATATCCTGTGCCATTATATGTTGGAAGTATGTGATCTGTTTTTTTGCTTTGACTTTACAGGGCATTACAGTTAAGAGATTTCATAAATCTCAGAAGAGATTTTGAACTTTGGACTTTAAAACATTGTTGAAACTGTGATAGATCATGGGGACTTTCGAAGTTGGACTAAATGCATTTTGCATCATGATATTGTTACAAGCTTATGAGGGCCACAGAGTAGGATGTGGTAGTTTGAATGTAATTGGCCCCCATAATCTCGTAGGGAGTGGCACTATTGGGAGGTGTGGCTTTGTTAGAGTAGGCATGGCCTTGGAGGAAGTGTGTCACTGTGGAGGCAGACTTTGAGGTCTCATATATGCTCAAACACGCCCAGTATTTTAGTTCACTTCCTGTTGCCTGTGCAAGATGTAGAACTCTCAGCTACCTTTCCAGCACCATATCTACCTGCACACCACCACATCCTACCATGATAATGGACGGAACCTCTGAACTGTAAGCCACCCCAATTAAATACTTTTCTTCATAAGAGTTGCTGTAGTCATGGTGTCTCTTCACACCAATAGAAACCCCAACTAAGACAATGTGAAAGGCCTGAGTTTGATCCCTGCACACACACACACACACACACACACACACACACACACACACACACACACTATCTTAAGGATATTTGTCTTGATATGTCATGCTGGAAATATTTTCCTAGCTAGGATTGGTAATTTGTAGTTTCAATTACCTATAATGAAGGTGGAATAGTGTAATAAAGTCTCACATCTCCACCACCTGATAGCAATCATTATTAGTAGTCATTTTTGTTTCATCTCTGCGCCCCCCACAACCTCCTTCTATTATTTTGAAGAAAATCCCAGACATCATATAATCTTTTCCTGCAAATGTCATTTTTTTTTCTGAAAACATTTCTGTTGTGTGGTGTCTTTGACACAGGGAAAAAATTTGTACTTCAGTAAATCAAATCAGAAGCAAGCAGTCTTTCTGTTATCCCACAGCACTTCCTCAACAGCCCATTCTCTTCCCCACCAACTTGAAAAGCCAATTGGATTTTCTCTCCTGCTCTTTGATCGGTTTCCCTTGATGCTGAGACCTTACTGCGGCAATTACTATGGGCTTAAGATATATATGTTTCATATTTGATGTGACAAGCATGCCAGGCTCCCATTCAGCCTTTTTTTTCCCCCTGAGTTTTATGAATTCCCTCACTGATCTTGTCCAGATAATGACAGATCCCTTAAGCCAGACTCTACTTAAAACTCAGCTGAGATGTTGATTGCCATGATGGAGGGTGTAGGTGAGTAAGGGGAAGATGAACATTTTTACAATATGGACTCCTGACTTAAAACAAGACCTGGCTCCAGATTGACTCAAATTATTACAAGAAGTATGAGCTTTTCTTTCTGAGAAGTGGCATACTGGTTGGCATTCTTCCCTGACTGTAATTATTTCTTTGTTTATTTGCCATGGTGTGGTCCTAGCACCCAGTGCCCAGCACATGAGTTGTGTCCCTGGCCTGGCCTCTCCTGAGATTTTATATTTTGCTTGTTATCCAGAGTGAAATCTTGTGTTTTCCCATTATGATTTCTAGCTGATTGTAGCTAATAAAAATTTTCAATATTTCCTTTGAAACTACCTTCTTTTTCCAACTCATCGATTGGCATAATTTTTACTTCCTCTTCAAGTTCTCAGTGAAGACAGACAATCAGATTTTTAACTCTCCCTGTTGAATAACGATACTGCTTTTTCTTTCTCTCCATTGGTCACATTGACTAGAATCTTCAGATAAAGCAGTGCTTTGTGATTGCTCCAATCAAGGACACTCTGCATTACAAGGCAGTGTTTCTCATTTTTTTTGGCTTTTAAACAGTTTCCACTATTCTAGGTGTATATTCCATATACACCAGGAATCTTTAAAATATGCTTACACTTTAGCTCAATTCAATTTTTTTTAAATTATTTTTTAGGAGTGTACTGTGCATCACAGGATAGATGGATGGATGGATGGATGGATGGATGGATGGATGGATGGATAGATAGATAGATAGATAGATAGATAGATAGATAGATAGATAGATAGATAACAAATATGCTTGGCTCCTGATTAGATTTGTCCTTTATCTGGTTTTAACTTATGCTTTGATTTCTAGAGATGGGCTTTATCAAGTGTCGGAGTGGGGGGGGGTCTGTCAAAGGAGTATACCATTTCAGTCTATTCCTAAGATGGATTGTTTTAACATATCTCTTGACACTCACACTCAGGCTCCACATTCCGGGAACAAGCTTTTGTGGTCATATATGTTATTAATTTGGTACTCTTCTGCTGCCTTCTATTTGTGATATTTTATTTTTGTTCCCATTAATGTTTTCATATGAAACAACAGATCACTGTCGTCAAAACCTTAACTGAGGAGAGGAAAGAGAGCAGAGGAAGGGAGATACAAGGAGAGAGCAAGAACTTGGGGAAGTGAAAGGAAGGGGTTCAGAGTGTCAAGGGAACCAGCACATGACAGCAGTGTGGTTTTGAGTAGGAAAAGGGGCGGCCCATGGTGTGAGACTCATGGTGTGAAGAAGAAACATAGTGCAGTGACATGGACTAGACCACTGGGGACAGAAAGATGCGGGGGCAGGTTACAATGGGAGGCTTCAGTGGTCACCAGAGTCAAAGTTGTCTTCAAGGGCAAATCACAGGCAGTCACAGTTGGCAGTGGTTGAGAGAGGTAGGGCCACTCAGGCTTATTGTGGGGTAATGAGACCCTGCTAAAGTTAAAAGCCACAATTTTAATTTTATTATCACTTTTTTTTGAGATAGTGTTTTTTGTAGCTCAGGCAGGCCTTGAACCTGTTGTACAGTTGAGGATGACCTTGAACTTCTGATCTTCCTGCCTCCATTTCCTGAGTACTGGGATTACAGGCATGTGCCAACATGCGTGCTTATGCAATGCTGGGGGCTTCTGCATGCTAAATAAGCACCCTACCCACTGAGCTACATCTCCAGTCCGAATACCATGCTTTTGGTTTGTTCATTTGATTGACTGGTGTTTTGATTTGTTGTTTTTCTACAGTGCTGGGGATTGCTCACCACGGTGACAAACACTCTACCACTAAGCCGCATCCTCAACCCTTGATTAGTTATTGGTTATATTTTTGTTGTTGTTGTTGTTGTTGTTGTTTTGTTCGTTTTTGAAATAGAGTCTCATTGTGTAGCCCTGGAACTCACTCTGCAAACAAGGTTGGCCTAGAACTTGTGGTGATATTTCTGCTTTGGTCTCAAGTGTGCTGGGATTTCAGGCATTTTTTTGAGCCCAGACACAGACTATGATTTTTGTTTGCATCATTTTGCAAATTTGTGTTATATTTTCTTATGATTGAGCTCTGAGAGTTAAAAAAAGGGCTAATAGACTGAGCTGGGGTGACGGTTTTGATGGGTGAGTGTGGAAGACAGACACTGAGGCCAAGGAGGTACACAGGTTCCACAAACTGGCAAGGAGCAGCAGGGACACGCATGACATGCGGGCCTCTCCCGAAGAGGCTATCATATTCTGTCTTTGTTTTATATTTCTGCCTTGAGGCAAAAGTTTCCATTTTTGCCCTGTCACAAAACAAATAGAGTGCACCCTGGCTTCAGCTAGATCACTTATGTAACGCGTTTCACGCTCTGACACTTTTTGACAGTTATAAAAAGTCGATGGATTTGGGAGGTTCCACTGGAANACCAGGAANTGTGCTCTACAGTGAGTCACAGGAAGAATGCAGCTGCCATTGGATGCATGAGCCCCTGCTTGCCCTTGGGAAGCCTGGGGGTACTAGGGGGACACATGAGAGAGCAGTTCAGTACCCTTCCCTCTCCACCGCCTGTGGTGCACAAGGCTCCGTGGAAGCCTCACTTCCCTCTGCGGCTGCAGGCGATCTTTCTGCCTCCTTTCCCTTGATTAGAAACTTCTAGATAAAACATTCTCCCTGGGTTCCAGTGCTGTCTTCTCTATGCCCTTCCTCCAGCTCTGCTTGGGCCTGACCTGCCTGGATTGCTCTCACGGCGTCCAGTGCANCGTCATTCCTCAGAACCCCCTCAGGTAGCATCCCTCCTCTTTCTTATCCCACCCAAGATTCAAGTTCTCCATCCTCCCTTCTCTTCTGTCCTTCCCCTCTTCCTTCTCCGGCCCCTTCCCCTTTCTCCTACTACTCCCCCTACTCTTCTTCCCCTGTCTCTTATACACATCTAGATGTGTATAAGAGACAGCTACTACTCCCCCTACTCTTCTTCCCACCCCTACCCCCTTTTCCTTCTCATCTCCTATGCTCTTCCTCCTCCTCCCTGTTCTACTCAGCCCCCATTAGTTTCCTCTAACTCCTCCTGGTTGGTTACCAGGCCCNTCTCCTTTCTGGCCCCTCCCACTCCAACGCTCCCTTGAGCTCAACTCCTCAGACCCTCCAACCTTAATTCAGGTGCTCTGAGAGCCCCCACTCCCTCAGCATCCGAGCCAGACTGCCCTCCTGCCCTCCAGNCATCTCCTCCAAATGCCAGTGTACCATGTCCTCTGGTCCCCAAGCCAGCTCCCCCTTGTGCTTCCTCTAGCTAAGGCTCTGTTCTCCCAGAAACCACAGGAAAGCTCAGGCCTCCGGGTTATACGCTATGCCCCACCCGGCTGCCTGACTGCCTCACCGCCTCCACTGGGCTTCTCTTTTGTTGTTTTTTCTTGGGGAAGGGACAACAGGCACCAGGGACCCTCCTGTCTCTGCGCCTGCAGCTCTGAGGTTACAGGCACCACCATACCAGCATTTTGCATGAGTCCTGAGGATTCGAACTCAAATCCTCATGTTTATACAGCTCTCTCTTTTATCCAGTGAGCCATCTCCCTGGCCCAGATTTACGTTGTTTTTGATTGACACACAATTGAACATGTTTGTGGATGCAGTATGATGTTCTGATGTATATATACATCCTGTAATGATCAGATCAGGGCAGTTAGCATATCCATCATTCCCAACATTTATTATTTGTTGTTACATTTCAGAAGAGCCGGGACAGAGGGTTTGGAGTATTCACAGAGCTTTCCTGTTCCCTTTTAACAGTCACACATCATTACCTAAAAATAATTACAAAGCTAGTTTTCCTCTCATGATAAATAATCTATGCTCATGGTAGAAAATTTGTGAATCAGAGATAAAGACAAAGAAAACAATAGAAAGCGTCCACAGTCTCACAAACCAGGGATAATTGCTGTTAGCAGGGACANAGCCANGCTGTCTTTCAAAGATATAAATCTGTAAATTCACCTCAAAACATCNACTTAAACTGTTTGATAGCCTGGTTTTTAAGCTTTTAATAATAAACATATCTATCTAGTTCAATATATATAAAATCATATATACCTATGTGTTCTATTCTAAAGGTATTAAGTGATTTATGTATCGGATAAGAACTTTTAAGTCAGTCGAACTCGGAAGAATGGCCTACCAGAAGTCATGAAGTATGTTAGTACTGCCCTGACTTGGACAGTGTGGCACAGAGTGGGCCCAGACAGGAGAGGGAACTGGCAACATGGAGACTTGACTCTTGGCAAGGAGGAGCACTGCAGAGTTGTTGAGTCAGATGGAACTATGTAATAAATGGAAAAAATGAAATTTTTGTCATACCTCCCATCCTTCATAAAACTCAATTCCGGATATAGCCACTATTTTAATTTAAAAGACAAAACTAGACAAATTTTAGAAGATAACAGATTATATAAACTTGGAAGGGGAGAGATTCTCTAATCCAGACACACGCAGAACAACCATGTTAAAAGTAAAGGTCTCTGCTGGGGGTAGTGGTGCACACTTTTAATCCCAACACTCAGGAGGCAGAGGCAGGGGCAGGCGGAGCTCTGTGAGTTCCAGGAGAGCCAGGACTACATAGTGAG
>LZPO01066356.1:86079-103929 GCA_001675575.1 Neotoma lepida | reverse complement strand
GGGCTGCAGCTCCCTGCAACCCTCCGCAGCTGTCTCCTTTGGATCTTTTTGCGGTCTGGGCTTGCTGTTCTTTCCACGGTAGTCAGGAAGCCCTTACCCCAAAAAGTATCTACGGGGGGCGTGATCTACAGGGGGACCCCCAAGGGCTCCAGGTGAGTTACACCAAACCCAAGAACACCAGGTGAATCCACACATCCTTGCCATACCTTTGTGTTGCTGGGTGACCCTAAAGCAGTGCTTCTCAACTTTCCTAATGCTGCAGTCCTTTAATACAGTTCCTCATGTTGTGGTGACCGCCAACCATAAAATTATTTTCATTTCTACTTCATAACTGTAATTTTGCTACTGTTAGAATTGTAATGTAAATATCTGATATGCAAGATATCTGATANGTGACCCCCAAAGGGTTGTGACCCACAAGTTGAGAAACGCTGCCCTAAGNCTTTCTGTGCCCCAGTCACCTCACACCTTTAATCCTTGCCTGGTAGGCAGTGTTTAGTGAGAGTGGTTCCAGTCTAGGCCGGAGAAGGCCACTTGGGTGGATGTTGCTGGCCACCATGGGCGCTCCTAGTAGGACTGCCACTCAATATGTCCAGCCCTCCCTGTGCCTTGAGCAGACGTGAGATCCAAGACAGGCCTGGCTGTTGGTGTGCAGAGAGATCTATGACCGGGAACACCACNGTTGATCGGATTGATCCCAGCAGCCGTGCGATGAGAAGATGATAAGCTTCTGCCCAGGATGAGGTGCCTGGCATCTGCGCTCCCTTAGCCTGAGTGGCCACTATCTCCTTCCTCCCGTGAGTCACCACAAATCCTTCAAATAAAATCCTTGACTGCTCAAGTTAACGGAGTGGATACCTTTACTTACCGCTGATTCAGAGCCCTCTAGAGGGAGGAGGGGGGATTGCACACGCTGGAGTAAAGGGGCNGACNGGGGAAATCGAAGTCAACCGTCCTTAGAGGAGGCCTCTTGGGTGTGTTGAGGAGGGTCCATAGTCAAGGGTTGAGTTAAAATCCAGAGAAACTATCTAAAGGTGAGTGCCGTGAGTGACATAACATAGAAAGATTTAAAATTACCGGGTCCTCAGTTTCCNAAGGTGGTAAGGATAGGTAATAACAATTGTAGGTGGCTTCTGCCAGTTCGNTTGGAGTTGGGGATGCCTCTGCAGCTGTGATGAAGTCACAACAGGTCAGGGGTGACCACATGGACATCCGTCTCATTCCCCTCCTCTCCCATCCCACCGAGATTGAAAGGCCCCAAGCACCTTTGTGCTTCCTGGCCCGGAGGAGGCCAGGCTGTTGCCTTTCCTTATCTGGATCTTTCTACTCTCTACACCCAGGTGCGGGGTGGGGGGCAGCCCAAGGCGAGGAGTATGGTGTCAATCTCATTGTTAACAAAGCCACAGATCTTGAGAAACAAAGCCCCCCGAAGGTTCCACCCCCGTGCAGAAGCCACTGGAGGCGAATCTAAGGCGGCANGTGAGCGAGTGTGTGAACCTTGCTGAGTTCAAGGGTGCCAAGGAATCTTGAGTGGGGCTGGGAGTGCGCTGTGGCGGTTCAGGAAGGAGAGCTGAGTTCACAGGTCAAAAGCGGGAACTNTAGGTGTGGGTGGGGCAAACACCCCCACTTGAAGACAGGCAGACATCAGCGGAGAAAGCACGACGTCGACAGGCCACATTACAGGGCTGATTCATCTTGTGACCACAGGCCCTGATGCTCCCGGACTTCCCAGTTCTGACCCCAAACAAAGCAGATTTGCNAGGCTACCAGCCCCAGCGTGCGAGTGGCAACGGTGTACGTGGCTCAAGGGCGGCATCGTGCGGTCATCGTGGGGTAGTTCACCTTATAGCCTCCATTAGGAGTTACTCTAGAGGACTGCAGTCTTTCCCAGCAGATTAGGAAAGCAAAGCAGTCCCATCCCAAGGGGCGCAGAGCCTGGGACGGGGTGGCCGTAAGCGGGAAAGGTTGCTAATGTGAGGCGCCCTTCAGTGAGTTTCTTTACAGCTCGCTCATCACCTGGGATGAATCACCTCTCAAAATGGGTTTCTGGGTCTACAATCTGGGCGTTTGACTGCCCCTTGCTCTTTCGTCGAGTATCTCAAGTCACAGTTCTGCCCCTTCAGGGAGCTGTTCCATTAGAAGGCATCTTTCAGATAAGATTTCAGCTTCCGATGTATAGAGGAAGACCCTAGCCTTCTGAGTCAGTCAGATCTGGAGTCAGAAATCCCAGTCTTCCAGTACTAGCTGTGTGCTCTCGGGAAAGCCGCTAAACCCTCTCAGAGCTTGTTTCCTCATGCACAAAACAAGGTAATAACCCTTTCCTCACAGGGCCGCGGGTCTCGACTCGGGCCCTAATGCACGCCAGCTCTGAGGTGGGGATCTGCTTGACCACCTGTGTCTGGAGGTTTGCTGTTCAGGACACGATGGAGAAGGTGGCCACCTTCTCCGGGAGCAGGGGGTGAAGAGATCTGAAGAAGGCAGAGGGCGCTGCTCTGTTGCAGCTCCCGAAGTCCCAGAGTCCTAAGGAGCTGGGAGGGATAGCTGTCTAGCTGGAGAAGCAGAGCCTGGAGGGGGCTCTCCCGACCTGTGGATCACGTCTGGGCAGAGNACGGAAATAAGCAGAGTGGCCAAGAGAAATCAAGAANGAAAGGGGAAATGGAGAGGCAACATGAGGAATCTCTCCAGATGGCTAATTTCCCCTCTCAAGAGGCTCAAGGTGCCACTTGGGCACCTGGGCAGGGTGCCCCGTCTCCCAGGAAGCTGAAGGCTGGGATCTGATCCATACGGGCATATGGGCCCTGCAGACTATGCAGATAAAGAGGCCTTGTGCCAATCGTCTTCCTCCTGTAGACCTCACCATCGGTATAATCAGAGGAATGTGTAGGGCATCTCAGCTACCACCTGCTCCCTCCCAGGCTCACCCCTCCTAACAGGCAAGCAGAACTAGGGCCCCGTGCTAACAGCACGGGATGGGTTTGTGGGTATGAGGGCACCTGAGATCTGGAATCTGGAAGAAAGAAAAATCAGCAGGGGTGAAGAGACCTAAGGGCTTCCTGGAAGTCCAGCTGGGGCAGAGACATCAAAGGTGGCTGGAGTTATCACTTCCCACAAGCATAACAACATGTGACCCTGCACACCGACATGATGTCAGCAGCTCCATTCAGCTGTCCCACCTGTGNGCCTGCCCTCCCCCTCTTCACTCTAAAAAACCTCTCTGTTGCTCCCAAAGGTGGCCTGGTCCAGCAGCTTCGGGGGAGTGACAGTGGAAACCACAAGGAACTCCCTGCATGAAGCTGGAAGTCACATGTAGGGGACTGGACAGGTGTCATTGGTGCTTTCACTTTTACATCTGTNCCCTAAGTCCTGGGGGAGCTGCTGACCCCAGTCAGACAGCATCGCTGCTCTGGAGTCTTGCCTCCCTCCCTGTCTTTTCCTCTCTCCTCCTTTTCCCTCCTCCTTTCTCATCCCTTCGCTCTTTCTTTCCCAGAGTCTGTGCCTTGTCCAGCCAGGATTTGATTCTGCCCTGGGGTCAGTGCACAGCCATCCTGAAGGCTGTGCCCTTTAGACGTGTGGTCAGGGCNTTCAGGATGGGAACAGAGCTTGTAGACTAGTGTCTGGGACACGGCTCCTTTGCTGAGAGACCAAGAAGTCCCTCTTTGAGCTCCTTTATGTCAAGGCTGCAGGGTCATGAACACAATCAGGGCTCAGTCTTTCGGGGCAGAGGTTCTCAAAGTAGGGACCACTTTGGGACCTTCAGCTNAGCNTCACACTGGATATTGGCAGGTGCTTCAGTCTAGTGCCTGTTTTTTTGTAGGTTGATTGGTTTGTTTGCTTTTAATGTCTTCAGAGAGCCTGTTGTTCAACAGTTTTCAGCACTGAATGCCTTCATCCAGAACTGAAGGTGGAACCCAGAGNCATCATAAAAGCCTCNGCTCACACAAAGGCTTCAGCTTTGGTGGAATCCTGAGAAAGGAATCCAGGTGTTGACACTTAGAAATGGAAGTTGCTGAATGCCTGAGGAATGCAATTCTACAGCAAAACACTGGGAAAGACAGAGAAAGAAGAAAGCTAAAGAAAGAACTAGGTAGGACTTCCCTCTGGGTAGAAGCAACTGGGGGGCTTGGAACCCAGGCATTGCCCCCCCCCCCGCTGTGGCTGTTGAGGTGGTTGGGGCAGCCAGCTTCCTGTAGTCTCATTTTTACCCCGCATCTGAATGAAGGAAATGGGGTCCATTTCTATGAGCCGTGAGATCAGAAGGACACAGGATAATTGGCTGGGGTGGCTGGAAGCCCCCTTGGGTGTCCATTTCTGCAGCAAAGNAAACACATTGTGAGCACTCACTGGAAACCAGGGAAGTCNGTCCTAAGAAGGTCCTTCCTTACCCATGTGCTTCTCATGTAAACGCATGTGAAGTGCTGCAGGGATTTTGTACCATTTTCTTTTTCTTTTTTTCCCCTCTCAGTTTTGAAGTATTGCAACCTTACAGGAAAATACAAAGAGAAATAGAACAAGGACCTCGTACCTACCCCAAGAAATGGCAGATGNTAAAATTTTCTGCATTTACATCAGATTCTTAAAAAAAAAAGACCTTAACCACCTGCTGAGTCCCCTTTGTGCCCCTTTTTCTCTTCAAGCACACAGCCACTGTCCTGCAATCAGTAGATATTTTTCTGACACATGTGCTCTCCCCCATATTACTCATAAATTACACCTAGCAATACTCTGAGTGCTTTTTATTTTACATAAGTGATGTCACAGTGACCCTATCCTTTGAGAACTTGATGTGTTTTTTTAATCTGGTATTGTGTTTCCAAGCACACTCATTTTAACTTCTGAATAACTGGACAGTTCAAGAAAACCACAGTTCATGCCCTCACCTCCCCATGGACATTTCAGTCTGCTGCGGTCAGGATACAGCTTGTTCCTTCTGAAACCCATGTTGAAATTTGATTGCCATTGTGTTAGTGTTCTACAGGAGCCTCCATCCTCGTGAGTGGCTTAATCCATTCACGGATTAATAGATTAGCCCAAGAATGACTTCCTTATAAAAGTGAGTTCTCACTTGGAGGTGTGATACATGTTTGTTATTCTAGCTATAGGCTCAGGCAGGAGGACCCTAAGTTTGAAGCCAACCTTAGCAACTGTCCTAGTCACTGTTCTATGGCTGTGAAGAGACTCCATGGCCAACACAGCTCTTATACTCTTATAAGAGAAACATTTAAGTTTCAGAGGTTTAGTTCATTATCATCATGGCTGGGAGCATGGTAGTGTGCACGAAGATGTGGTGCTGGAGAAATAGTTGAGAATGACATCTTGATCCACAGGCAGAAAAACAGAGTGAGAATGGGCCTGGAAGAGACTTTGAAACCCCAAGCTTCCCCCTCATCCCCCACCCCCCATGACACACTTTCTCCAAGGCCACGCCTCTTAATCCTTCTAAATCCTATCAAAGACTTCCACTCCCTGGTGACTAAGGATTCAAATAGGAGTCTATGGGGGCCATTCNTATTTAAATCACCACAGCAATTTAGCAAGATCTACCTCAAAATAAATAAGAACAACAGCTAGAGATGTAGGTTAATGGTCCTGGGTTTAATCCCCAGTACCACCAAACCAAACAAAGACAGAAACAAAAATAAATATACAGGTAAGTATGAAAAGGGTGGTANTGAGTTGCCTGGGCAGGTAACAATGCTTGTCACCAAGCCTGACAGCCTGATTGGCTCCCTGGAACTTAACATGCTGGAAGAGAACCAGGTCCCTCAATTGTTCTCTGACCATCACATGCATGAAGTGGCATGTATGTCACAGAGACACATTAAACAAACACTAAACCAAAGACAAGAAAGCCACAATAACAACCAAAAAAGCAGNGAGCTCTCTGGTTAGNGTNCTCTTCCTTACCCTGAGATGTGCTCTGCCACGTTGGACGCAGCAGGAAGTCCCTGTTCTGTCCAGTCCGGAGAATGATCTACAGTGACCATGTCTTACATAGAGAGAGAAAGCAAAAGTTAAGAAGAAAAAGATAACAAGTATGGTAGAGATAGAAACAGCGGCGAAACATCTTCAAGTCAGTTTTCCTCACCCAGCTGGAGCAGCCTAAGTGATGAGCAAACGAAGACAGCATTATCAAACTGGGGCNCACAACACCCAGCAAAAAGTGACTGGGGAGGTTGAGGCAGTCAGCTCTAGTTCCTGACTGAGCTTTCTTTCCNTGCATGGACTTCTTGTCACTTGCAAATCCTTTAGCTCCCAGCTGTTCTCAAGGACATGATGCTTTTAATAGNCTTGGCTTGCTGGCTGTTACCATCTCTCTTCGTTACAGAACCAGGGGCCAGGCTGACCCAGGATCAGGAGTTTTGGAGGAGACAAGGGAAGGCCTCTTTGTTCCCAGAGTCCACTTTCGGGAAACTTAGCAGAATGTGATAATTTACCAATATAATGTGTATTTCAGACCCTTACTAGGGGACCATGGGGTGTCAGAAATATGCCTTTGTACATTCCAGCTTTGTACACTGTAAGCTAAATAAACCTGTATTCTTTATAAATTAGTCAGCCCTAGATATTTTTAAAAAAGTAACAGAAAATGAACTAATTTTTTTTTCTGATTTGTCTCTATCACAAATAATTCTTCAATGAACATCTTCAGCCATGTGTCCCTGGTGCTGCTGGATCAAAGCGAAACTGCTGTCTCAATCACAGACATGAAGGTTAATTTGCTCAGTAGCCCACGAAAACCACTAACAGGATGTGACACTGTGATGGTTAAGTGTGATTACCAGCTTGATTGGCATTTGGAATCATCAAGAAGACACAACTCTGTGTCTGCAAGAGTTACAGGGTCACTGAGGCTTTTTAACCAAGGTCCCAGAATGCTGCTGAGACCAGCCAATATGTATCTAAGATGGATTCCCTGCAAGGAGACCCTGAATGACCAAAGAAGTTTAGCTGAGGAGGGAAGAGCCATCCTGAATGTGGGTTATACCCAACCATAGGCTTGGTTCCTGGACTGAATAAAAAAGGAAAGAAATGGGGAGGCCAGATGAGCACCAGAATTTAATGAGCTCTGTTTTTCTGGCTGTGGACACAATATGATCTGTTCCCAATGCCATGTCTTCCTATTGTTGTAACTGACTGACCATGTGATTTTTAGGCCTTTGAAACGGGTTTGCAGGAGGAATTGGAAGAGTTTTGGACCCATGAGCTAAAAAAAGCCCTACACTACAGCAGAACTTTAGGGGCCATTCTGGTGGGAGGGAGGAAGACCAGGAACATTGCAAGAAACATATTGTCCTAGTCAGAGTCTCTATCACTGTGATGAAACACCATGACCAAAGCAAGNTGTCCAGGAAAGGGTTTATCTGGCTTACACTTCCACAGCACTGTTCATCATTGAAGGAAGTCAGGATAGGAACTCAAAGGGGCAGGAACCTGGAGGCAGGAGCTGAAGCAGAGGCCATGGAGGGGTGCTGCTTATTGGCTTGCTCCTTGTGGCTTGTTCAGCCTGCTTTCTTATAGAACCCGGGACCACCAGCCCAGGGATGGCACCACCCACGATGGGCTGGGCCCTCCCACAGCAATCACTAATTAAGAAAATGCCTTACAGGTCTGCCTACAGCCTGGTCTTCTGCAGGCATTTTCTCAATTGAGGCTCCCTCCTCTCAGATGACTCTAGCTTGTGTCAAGTTGACATAAAACTAGTCAGCACATATAATAGTGTGAAGTTCTGGCTGATGAGGTTTCAGAGGGTGATAAAGACTATCAGGAATGAAACTAGAGGCCATTCAATGTTACATTCTGGCAAAATAATGTGGCTATGTTCTTCTTGCCCCGAGAACTTGAGTGAGGCTGAATTCAAAGGCAATGGACTGATTTGTTTGGCAGAGGAAATTCCAAGACAACATAACATTCAGGCTGTGGCATGATTANGGCCCACTTCTTTTCAACAGATTTAAAGTGAGAGAGCAGAATAATGGGTAAGAGTCATAAGAAAATGTACAGTTTGGAGAGGAAAGAAAGGGCAATTGAAGTTGTAGGTAAGAAGNGCTCAGAGAAAGCACATGCAATTGCTAAAGAAATGAATGCAACTAAAGAGAGGCTTTTCACTTGACACTGGAGTGATGGTCCCTGAAGCTGCTTCCTCTCAGGTCACAGCACAAAAAAAGTGACTGATGCAGACGCATCCTAAAACATTCTTTGTTTGGTGTCTTCCTCCTGAAGCCAAATCAACTGTAAGGATAATATAATGCCTGACTTTTGTGCTCTTGACTCTACTTTCCCTTAACGTCTTAACATCTTCAGCTCTGAATTCTTTGACTTTTCTAAAGTTTTCGAGAATCTGAACTTAGTGGCCTCAAAGGAACAACTGGTTGTGTGTGTGTGTGTGTGTGTGTGTGTGTGTGTGTGTGTGCGCGTGTGCATGCATGTGTGTGGCTTTGTAGTAAAGATGAGTGGAGAAAAGGCCTAGTAAGGGACAAGCATCCACAACATCCTTTTAACAATCCATGGACTCCAAGAAAGAGCACCACCCTCATCTTTTCCTCCCTTCTATTTGCTGTGGGTGAGAGGAAGATGGTCCTAAGATGTCACCCTGTCATTCTATATTCCCACGAATGCCCCAAGTGTTTCTCTAAGCTACATCAACCCAGACAAGAAGGAAAGGGGTGTGCTCTCTGGGGGTGGGGCCACTCCATGTGCTCATNTAGGGTAAAGGGCTGGCTTCCGGCCCCAAGCCCAAGAGTCCTCTGGCCATGCCAAAGACTGCTCCTGCCCTGGGCCTGCGAGACTGGACAACTGCCAAAGGTCCAAACAGGGCACTGACAGTGTTCAGCCTAGCTCTTGGCTGCTGATTCTATGCCTCCACCTCAGGGCCAGACAGAACCGGTCTGGAGCTCCTTTTTCCCATGCCCCTTGAAGCACTGGGATAGCAGTGCTTCTTGACATGACTTGAGAAGGGGTTGTGGTTAGAGGCCNCAACCAAATTGACTGTCTCAGAGGCAGAGAGTACAAGCGAATGAAAAAGTGAANTTCACAGTTAATATGGAAGACACTCATCCAAGAGGGTCTTGTGAATGAGTTTTGTGAGTATTGTAAATGAGGTTCCCCCCCTTAACACCTGAAGAGTTTTGTCTGGAGGAGTCATTTGGCCTTTATCAAAAAGGTAAAGTCTGAGAACCTTGGCTTCCTTGTGCCACAGACCCNTTTCATTCCTGAACAGTCTACAGCCTGAGTGATAGGTGACTTATCTCAGCCTGGAGGGCATGCGCCCAGGGCATCCCTTCAAGGACTTCACCTCAGAGTCCTGTCCACCAGCCAATGAAGACTCATGTAGGTGAGGTCACCACATTCTCATTCCCAGCCCAACAAGGGAGAACAGGACTGGGGGGAGGGGGTGGTAAATACCAAATGCCACCACCGATGTTGGTAAAGAAGTGGCGAAGGGCAAATGAGTCAGCAGCAAGTTTAAGCAATGAGCAATTGCACCATGGGGTGTTTCTCAAATTCTTNTCCACTTTTAGAANGTACGCAATGCCATTCAGTGGGCATCTTGATTCTGAAATAGCTACGAAAATGTTAAAAATGCCGTGGATGAAGATGTGCCCACGTTGACCTCTTTCCTGAAACAATAGTCCACAATTGTGTTGCNAGTCCTTTAGCGAATTTGCAACCTGGCTGTTCCCTTGGATCCTTGTTGGTGACATGCAGGGAATGTGTGCAAACTATCTCTGGAGGTTCCTTCCAAGCCTCAGATTCTGAGACCTGATGCTAGGCCCACATTCCTGACACTCAGGCTGGAAGGTATTGATACTCAGGTCTCTACAGCNCCAAGCCCACCAGCCAGTTCAGTGAGCGTGGACAAAATGTTCTCCCCAATCGATTCTTTGGCACAAGAGAGATGAAACAATGAGTTAATTGGCATTGGTTTTCATTTCACAACTGGNGGCTCTGGCATCATCTTGACCAGCGGTTCTCCCACAGCGGTGTTCTGACANGCTGCATGCCTGGAGCAGTTGTGAGGTGTGTCATAGGCAAGTAGCTACCTAATAACTGCCTAGTCTTTCAAATGATGGATGATCTTTCTTGTTTTAATCAAATAGAACAGATTCCATGTAACCCTGTAATAATACCTTGGCCAGTTGCTTGCATTCTGACATGCCTCTTTATGTGGAAGAAATGTTGTAACTGGCAGACAAGGGCTGCTTGGAGNCCCAACCCTACTGGATGCCATGGGAAGGGTATCACGAACCATACANGTNAATATTCCATCATCTGCAACAGTTGCAAGATGGCTGCATGGTTAGAGATTAAACCATTGAAGATCCAGGCTCTAGAATAACCAGGTCTAAGTGTAGCTTGCTACCAGTATCCTATGACTTAGCAAGGGAGCTGGTGAAGACAGGGCAGTTCAGAAGAACACAGAATGAAGGGCTGGTTTGTTACGCCTTATCCTTGGTCTAAAAAGAAAGATTCTACTGTTCATTAATGAGGAAGAGAATGGAGTGTGACACGGTATATATTGAGTATTGGGGTATCCATCCTTGTTTCAATTAATCATGACTAGTTTAATACTGTCCATCGAAGACTTTGGGTTCTCAGTCTATGAGATTGTGCTTCCTCCCTGCTGTGGTGCAGGAGAGTGCTGTACCATACAGACCACTGAGTTATGGTAGATGTGATCTGTTGCAGTTNAATGCCAGAACACTGCATTGCTAGCTTTAGGCTGCTCAGAGCACCCTCTTCCTCCAGTACAGGGACTGCCGTACTGGTGGCAGCCTGGTATGTTGTAAGCCTGAGTTCTGGGGGAATGTGGAGCAGAGCCCCAAGCCTGACTGTGCTGCATGCCAATCACATAGCACCTGAAAGATGAAGTCACACTTCATGGTTATAGGCCATTAAGATTTAGGGGTCACTTGTAACTGCAGCACAAACTAATTTTGTGCTGACTGGTACAATGTTTTATATAACATAGTGACACAGTAGAAAAAAATGAGGTTTCAGATTTAGAAAGACTGAGGTAGAATCTTAACAACTTGCTGACTATGAGCAAATTTATTAACACCTCGGACTGTGGGCAAGCCCAGTTTCTTGGCCCGTAAGATGGCAGTTCTGACTCCTTGCTCACAATATTAGTATATATGAAACATCTGACACAGGATTGGTACATAGATGCTCAATTTTGGTGATTTCAAGGAAGTTCATAGCACTAGAAATGGAGGGTGGGGAGAGGGAGAGAGAGAGAGAGAGAGAGAGAGAGAGACTAGGAGTATAATCAAAGGGTAATTCATTATTGACATTTCAAAAGGCACCTGATACTATGGAGAACACTGACCAGAGACCCCAGGGGTAAGGGAGCACGTGAAGTCATCTATGTCCCCTGTCCCAAGCTCACAGAAACTCTAAAAGGTAGGACAGGCTCTGAGATTGCGATTGACAACTTAGCTTTTCTACAGCCAGAGGCAAGGCTGGGTCTCCCGAAGGGAGTGATCAACACCTTCCACAAAACACAAACGTGNCGCTGGCAGCATGAGGCTCATTGGAGCTTGTTATCCTGCCAAGCGAGGCACCGGCNGAAGCCTCTCCCCGAGGCCCAGTGGGCTAAACTCTTCTCTCAGATCAGCTTATTAGTATTATCAGGACCGCTTCGGCGGGCTCAGCCAGGATCCAGGAATATTCTGGAGACTGGACTGTAAAGGAAGAGAGAACAACAGAATGTCCACGAGACAGGAAGAGATTCAGGGGTTCCTTCCTCCAACCCGCCAGCACATCTTTCCTTCCAACCAAGCCTGGCCTGGGGCGAGCAGGGGAGGTGGGGGACCATTCCGATTTGGTATGGCCCTTCCCTCACCGTGCTTGGTGCGCTGAAAACCATCAAATTCCAGGGTGTCAAAGTTAGTGAACTGGGTTAGTCTCCAACCCAGTACTATTTTTATTTTTCGGACTTAAAGATTACTATTAAATTAATTCAGTACTCTATAAGGCTGCTTCCTGCTCACCACTTTCCTCCTAAATGTCACATGAACTTGGAATTATAAACATTTCATGACCTGCCCCTTGGACTCCTCAATACTGCCTTTGGGAGGGAAGTTCCCTAGACAGGTTACCTATGTCAGACAGGAAGTACCTGTTGAGGTTTCATAACCTTTGTAGAATAAAGATGATAGATAGATAGATAGATAGATAGATAGATAGATAGATAGATAGATAGATAGATAGATAGATAGATAGATAGGCAGACAGACAGGCAGACAGGCAGACAGATAGATAAGAGAGAAATATGACCAGTCTAGACAGAGCACCAAAAGCTTGGGCAGCATTTGCAGCTGCCATCATTCTGACCCTGACTTGCTTTGGATTAACTTTTCTCATGTACACCAAGCTTCTAAGAGAATTCCCATGGCCATCTAGTAACTCTGACCTCCAGAAAATGGGTGATTCTTCTAAGTTTAGATTATTTATTAGATGTACTTAGATTTGTGGCCAGTGCTCAGGGGTTATATGTGAAAAATCAAATAAAATGGTACAATTGAGTCAGGGAGATGGAGATGGGGTGGGCATAGTCAACCTCGTTTTGATCCATATCCAAGATTGTACCCTGGCCCTGCTCTGTAAACCAGGCTAGCCTCAAACTCAGAGACCCACCTGCCTCTGCCTCCTGAGTGCTGGCATCAAAGGTATGTACCACCATGCCCCTCGAGGACTCTTTAAAAAATCACTTTTATCATGGAAAGAAACTCTGATCAGACAGGAGAATGTGGCTTCGCTCGCTGAGATTTTTAAATTTAAAAGCTTTATAGCTGAAGTGAAAATTGCCTGTAAATGTTGGGTTGTGTGCAGCTGCAGGAGTCTGCAGCAGTAGTCAGGAAAGGGCCTGTATTTAATTCTCAGTGGAGCTGTCTCCTGTTGATGTGGCTTCCAGGGAGGGAGCAAATAGCCCAAGCCTTGCAGAGGAGAACTGATGCCTGGCTTACAGCAGGATATGCCTATTGCTGGGTGGCTCCTGGAGTTGGGACAAAGGTTGGAAGGTTTAAGGAATCTATGACTGAGTCTCTCCAAAATTTGTATGTGGATGTCCCGATCCCTGCTGTGTATTTATGAGGACCTTTAAGGGGTAATTAAGGCTACATAAAGCCATGAGGATGGGGACCTTGATCCATGGTTGCCTTTACAGAAAGAAACAATGAGGACTTAAGGATAGCAGGAGGAAGTGCATACAGAGAAAAGCCCTGCTGAGGAAACAGGCAGAAGGTTGAGTCTGTGAGCCCAGAGGAGAAGCCTGAGCAGACACCCAGCCTCTGGGCACCTCCATCCTGGACTCCAGCCTCTTTGTGAGCGAGCAGTGCTTGACTTTCTACTGTGGCGCCATCAGCCCCTGGTGCTGTTATGGAAGCAAGCCGACAGTGCAGGCTACTATCCAGACTGCCCATTTTCTGTTCTTTTCTGCTTATTGGTTGGTTTCACACATAATTGGCACCTCCCCCAACTCTGCAGACCCTCCTAAGCCTGCCTGAGATTTTTCCACATACCCAGTCATTCGGTTAGGAAGCCAGAAATCTGGGCCAGGCAGAATGAGTCAGAATTTGGCACATTCCCATAGTGGGTGATAGTCATAGCAAACATGAGTGGAACTCGGCCCTGCCAGCTTCTACCTGCCTCCAACAAACATGCAGGGAAATGTTTATCCATTCTGTGCCTCACTGTCCTCATCTGTAAAATGGGGCGAAAACATTGCCCTCCCTCGTAAAATTACAGGCAAATGACATAAGAACAGGCAATGAAGTGGTCAGCATCTGGGACCAAGGTAGCCTAGGAAGAGCCTAGCTCAGAGACAGGCTGCTTGCTTTGGCACAAGGAGGTAGGGAGAGGGGGTGGGGTGTCTGAGAGGGTAGGGTCTTTCCTTTCTATTCTAGGTGGCCTGCACTGTAAAGCAGGAAAGGGCACCAAGTTCTTCCCCTAGTTAAATCCCTGTCACCCCCTCTCCTAAACATGGCGGCGGGGGGGGGGGGCTTTTCAGATAGAAAACTGTGCATCTTAATAAATAAGACAATGAAGTCAGGTTTCCCAGAGAGCCCACTTGCAGCAAGCCCTCAATAAATGGTAAGGAGCTTTATTCGTAAAGCATTCTCTATGCCACCCCTCAGTGCTGCTGTGGCCACAGAACTGAGGCATAATTTGTAACTCCATNGATAAGAGCAGCATTAGGTAGTTTCATTAACAAATTTGGTTTGACTTTGTTATACANAAGAGCTCCATTCATGCCAACAGCTTCTCTAAGCCCTCCCCATATGTCCAGGAATAGATATGTTGACCTCACCCAGGAATGACTCTCCACCAGAACCTGGCCCACCCCAGCAAGTGGACCTTCCTGACTCTGGACCTTCTGGCCAGATGGACTGGTGGAAGACTCCGTTTTTCANCTCTTTTCCTCTCAATGAGCAAGAACATCGGTGTGCTGGAGACGAATGGGAACCAGCGCTAGGCACGAGTGCTGCTAGGAGAGTCCAGACTGGCAGTGTGGTAAACAGGGCTCTGCTCACAGGTGGCCTGAGCCCTGGAATGACGGACACAGGATGCTGGGAGTTTGCTTCCTCAAGTAAGCTCTGTGATAATTGGGACATTTGCTCTGGTTTACTCNCCAGGTCCTCCACCTACTTTAATGAAAGTGGCTTCAGGGTCTCTATTTTCACATACCCCAGGATCTTGATAAGCACACAGGGAGACTCNGGTAGAAGTCACTTTGTGTCTCTCTGTCACCTTCTACTTAAAAGTACTTATGTAAGTCATGTTCTCACATGACCTGCTTTGTACCTACTAAATAGGCTTTTCAAAGTCAGATGACACAAAGGGTCAATTCACAATATAACCTTATCAAGGCCCTGGTTGCTAAGGAACCATTCTGTAGAGATTAGTGATAATAAATCCCACTGTCTTAGTCACTGTTCTATNGCTNTGAAGAGACACCATGACCAAGGCAACTCTTATAAAAGAAAGCATTTAATTGGGGGCTTGCCTACTGCTTCAGAGGGTAGTCCTTTTTCATCATGACAGAGAATGTGGCGACACACAGCAGACACAGTGTTGGAGAAGTAGCCAGTTCTACATCCTGATCTGTAAGCAGAGAGACAGACAGACAGACACTGGGCCTGGTATAGGCTTTTGNAACCTCAAAGCCCACCCCAGTGACACACTTCCCCCAACAAGGCCATGCCTCCTAATCCTTCTCAATCAGTGCCTCTCCCTGATGAGTAAGCATTCAAATATATGAGCCTATGAGAGCCATTCTTCTTCAAATCACCACACCCACAAAGATTGAAAGTGACAAAGGGATTCAAGAAAAGAATACCCTCCCACTGGCCCAGGAAAAGCAGTCATGAGCTACAAACTTTCTGGAAACCTCACACCTTACTATAATTTGCTTTCTGTTTCTCTCTACAGGGTACAAGGGAGTGAGGCCAAGAACCCGGGAAAAAGCAAAGCCTACTCCAGANAGGTTGCAAGAGAGTCCTTAGACACCAGAGATCAAGGCTGGAGAGAAGCTANGGACAGAGACTGCTGGAAAATATGAGCAGAATTGACACACCCCTCAGAAAGGTCCACTGTCAATGAACGCTACCTGGCTGAAGAAAAAGCGTCATAAGCGACAGTAATTGAAGATACCCCACTTATGCCCATCTGTTTGTTTCCTTGAGTCTGCACACCCTGTATTAAATTGATATTTGAGTTTGAGATTCTTTGTTCTTAGTTGTTTTAATAAAAAGCTCTGTTTACACTTACTTAAACAACACCAGTGCTTTAATTATTACTGCCTTTGGGGAGACAAGCAACTCAAACCTGATTGGTTCCTTGGTGTCTGTTTGTTCCAGGTACAGGCAAGGAGCTGCAGAGAAAGCAGACAGTCTGTAGGGCACTGGTGATGGGAATCTTTAATGTTCTCACAACTGTCACAGGGTTTGATCAATGCTTACGAACAAGACACATCCTGGGTGGGGGAAAGCTTTAAAAGTCAGCAACACAGACCGCCAATGTCCTGAAGATGAATGAGGGAGAGGGGATCAGACAACATTCACAGAGGTACCGCTAGCTTTAGGTAGAAATAGTGATGGTGCTTTAGCCTCTAGTGGCTAAGATGGAAGAGATGAAAGCGATGTCTCCCTGAGTCCTCTGTCACACTCTCTGAAACGGTGAATGGTNGAGACATTCAGACCCTCTGAAGTTTCCAAGGGCCCAAGGGAGATCTTTGGAGTTCTGAGATATCCCAAGACAACTCCTGTGATTCAAAGATAAAGAACTAGCAATGTCGGAATCCCAGCAAAGATGGCAAATTACCATATCAGAAATTCCTGTTCATCCCTCATTTCCAGCCACCTTCTACTAGTTGGGGGTTACGTGACCTGAAGGAAATGTGACAGTAACTTCTCATCTGAAACACATTAAGAGCTAGCATCCAACATAATTCCCTTTCTCTCCCCTTGCTCTGGAGCCAGAAGCCATACACTGGAATATTCGGCAGAATCTAAAGGCTGCTCCTCTGAGCTCTAGGNGAGCACATGGCTGCCAGGGAGGGGTGGAGCCCCTGCGCTTGCAGAGTCGGATGGTCCTGTGACTTCGCCTCAACTGCTGTAAACATTTTTGATTGCTGTGTTGGTGGCAACAATCAAAGCAGAGGGGAAAAAAACCCTATNAAAATGAGTCTTGAGGAAGTCACTTTTCTCTGGGCCATTTTCCTCAGTTGAAAATGTAGGGAGTTGGAGAAATTGTCCTTTCTGATCTGATATTCTACAGTTCTGTCTTAAAAAAAAATGATTCTAATAAATACTAAATGAAAAGTCACTAGTTGCCAATAATGATTTTGTTTTGATTACTTTTTTAATTTATTCTTCTCTCATACATTATATCCCAAGCACAATTTCCCCTCCCCCCACTCCCCCGTCCCTCCACCCCCCTTCCCTCTCCCTCAGATTTACTTCTCCAGATTTCTGATAGGGTCTCACTATATTGCCCTGGCTGGCTTGGAACACACTGTGTAGACTGAGCCAATCGTAAACTTGCGATGGTCCTCCTGCCTCAGCCTTCTATGTGCTGGGATTACAGGTAATTAGATGCTGTTGCCAGCAACTTTCTATCTACCAGTCTGCTTATCAGCACATCCATCNGCATACCCGTCCCTGCTGCATTGTACTGTCGTCTGAGACCGCTGGAGTAGTTTGGATTCAACCATTCCTTTCTTCCCTGGGTCCTGGAAAGAATCTGGGGACCCTTCACTGTGGTGGCCAACTTCCTTTGGCCATGGTGTTCAGATAGTTGGTCAAACATTATTCTGAGTGTTTCTGTAGAGAAGATTAACGAGATTAACATATTAACTAATATTAACATATTAGTCAGTGGGCTAATTAGTACTGCAGTTTGTCCTTCATGATGTGTGTGAGCCTCATCCAATATGAATGGAACAAATGAATTAAAAAAAAACAACCCTGCCCCTCCATAAGCAAGAGACCATCCTGTAGAAGACTCCTTTCAGATCTAAACAGGAATACCTGCCCTTTTGTGTCCCCAGCACCCTGCAGATTTTGAACCTGTTAGCCACTATAATGACAAAGTCAAGTTTTAGTCATAAATATCTTTATATACATGTGAATGTGCACATGCACCCCCTATGACTTCTGTGGAACACTGACTACTGTATTTACCCATGGAAATATAGAGAAGACCCTTGGACCTACTAAGTATGAAGAGGAGATAGGGGAACCGAGCCAAGGACATCACAAAGCAACCAGATGTCAAGTCTGTGTCCTGCTCTCCTCTATCCATTTTCTGAAAAATTATCACTCACTAACACACACACACACAGAGAGA
>LZPO01066356.1:71653-84338 GCA_001675575.1 Neotoma lepida | reverse complement strand
TTTTTTTTTTTCTTCATCTTTCTTTTCTCTTTTGAGAACACTTAACAGCAAAGGTTAATCTTTGAAGTCCCTGAAGATTTGAACTTTTCGCAGAATTGGCTGCAGCTTCTAGTGGGTTAGAGTCTAATTGGAGTAGAGCAGAAGCCGTGAGCTGTGCTGGGGAGAGGCAGGAAGAAGAGACTGAAGCAGAAAGCCACCAGCCAGGCCAGCATCCTCTAGCAGACAGTGAGCAAAGAGNTGACATCCAGAGTATGTGTGAGGGGTGGGGAGCNGGGTAATGTGACCCAGGACAGATGCAAGAGAGCAGGAAAACTCAGCACGGTGGTCCAAGGGNCTCTGTGCTTGGGTGGTCCCTCCATCAATCTGAAAATCCCGGGCAAATCCNGAAACTATCCAAGCTCTCCCAAGGTACCTCAGAGCCTCCCTTGCCACCTCCCAAGGTCTCTAGATCAGATTCAACTGAGCTCTACTCCTTGGATTTTATGTTACAGCCAGGCCAGCCAACCACTGCCCCTGGGGCCAAACATTCCTATCCTTGCCTGACAGGAATTGCATGAAGGCCAAAGCTGAATTTGTTCTGTGAGAACAAATGCACATGAAAAATAAGAGTCTTAAATGACGGAAGAAACAAATGTGGTGGTGCATCCTTGTTACCCCGGCTTCTAGGATGCTGAGGCAGGAGGATGGAGACCTGGAGAGCTAACCTGGGCTACAAAGTGAGACAAAGCACTTTCTTTTTGTTCTTGCCATCTCTTTGAAATATGTACACATTTGTTTAAAAGTTCAATAAGGAGCTNGGGAGAGGGTTCACTGGATAAAGCGCTTGCTGCACAAATGTGAGGACCTGAGTTCGGATCCCCAGCACCCACGTGACACCTGTCACCCCAGTGCAGATGGGAGGTAAAGATAAGGAGATCCCCAAGGCTCACTAGCNAGCCAGTCTAGCTGAAACTGCGAAGTGATCCCATCTCAACAAGAAAGAAGGGAACGATAGTGGAAGGTACCCAAAGTCAACCTCTGCCCCCTACACACATGCGCACACGAGTGCATAACACACATACACACACACACACACACACACACACACACACACACACACACAGTGCACTCAGTAAGCCCCTTCTACCTCCCACCCAGGTATCTTTCTCAGAGACCTGGAGATTATTCCCTCTAAATGCAATCACCAACCAAAATGGAGCTCCCAACTCCTAGTTTTAAAGGAAAAAAAGGAACTCAATTATGGGACAAAGAGATATGTAGCTTATTACCAGGAGTTAGAGGTGTGGATCAACGGTGAAGAATATTCTTATCACACGTGACATTAGTTTGAACCCCTTAGCATGGCAAGAAAAAAATTCAATTAGGAAACACAAACAGCCACCCATCCCCCATGATCAGAGAGCTCTGGGATACAGTGTGACAGGTGCTNATGGGTGTCACCCCAGGACGTCTTCTTGATGGTCCTAAGAACATGAACAGAGGGGCTTGGATCTGCTGGGCCCTGCTGACGGCCGGCCTCTCAGCTGTCTGTGTCTCAGCGGATTGGCATCCTGTGCATCATACTGCTGAATCCTTCTTAGTCAACAATAAACTGTTTTCTTTTTTCTCTTCCTATGTGGGAGGTCTTGTGAGTTGGAAATATTTTGTTTTTAATCCCCATCCCTGGGTGAGTCCCATGCTACCCTACTGAGAGGATGAACAGGGCCCTCCCAGGCCCTTCAGAAAGAGAGAGGCAGGGAGGATGGAGAGAGCTGAGGGGAGGGGCATGCANGCCAGGCGAAGGTCAGCTGGGATAAGGAGTTGGATGTGGCGGGGAAGAAACAGCGTAAGCAGTCCCTGTCCCAGCCCCTGAGCCCCCTAGTCAGCCTTGCCCTGCTTTCTGCCAAGTCTCCATTATGCCTTGACTGTTACAATTCACTTGTTATTCCCTTCAGTACTTCTTGTCCCTCTGCATACAGAGCCAGAGTGTCATCAACCCACTGCAAAGGTTTACAGATTCAATTTTCTGAATTCTAACTTGTCTTTGTCCCCATGGCAAAACTCATTTGTGTGGGGCCATTTGTGACAGTTTTTAAAAAATCACTTTTATGGGCAAAGACTAAAGCGTACTTGGTTTTTTTTCTACAAAGAAATATTATGTCAAGTAAATGTTTCAAAGAATTTGCTGAAAGCGTTGAATTGACTTAAGAGCAGGATGAGTTCTTTTGAGTGGTTGGCATCTAGGCAAACTGGGATACAAAGTGTTGATGGCTTGCTCCTTCATCCTTGNTCCCTACAACGCAATGGGATCCTACAGAGGATGCGCCACATCCCCCTGGCTCTGTCCTGATCAGTTGGGGCGGGCTAGCAATTTGGTTTGCACCTCAAGACTTTAATTCTCAACACTGCTTGCATTTGGACCCCCTAGGATGCTTTAAATGGATACGGGCTAANGAGCAAGCCCCCTCCCAGGGTCTCTGCCTTAAATGATGCCCTGGANTCTCAGGCAGCATCTGTCCTTAAAGATTCCACCGGTATTAAGGGAATTCCGAATGGATCCCTCTGTCTCTGGGTCAGGGGCTTGCCTCTGAGTTCCGGGGCCTTGAGGTGAAGGCTGTGTGGTCAAGACCTATCCATCGGACCACCTGGAGAAGTTTTAACTGCTGATGGCGAGCACCAAACCCAAGTATTCTGATCTTACTAGGCTAGGCTGAGACCTGGGTCCCAGAAACTTCTACAGCATAACCAGGGTAAGACTGGCTGGGCCAGGAGAAAACCCTGACTGCTCAGACTGAGACTCAAGCTGGGGCTCTGCTGGACAACATTGAGCGAGTTAACTGACACCTGTGAACCCCTACTTTCTCACTTTGGATATGAGACTAGCATCAGCCACCTTGAAGAGTTGCCTGCTATAGGCTCTCTTCACTAGTACAGCGTGGGTTAACGTCTTAATCATTCTTCCTTGTCAAAAAAGGGCAAATTTACCATCAGTAATTAACTCTTCTATCAATAAAAATTCATTTCTTATTAATGCAGAAGTGCTGCCTCTGGAACCGTGGAAGGAGACGCCAGGCTTGCCCGCCCGCCTTGCTTCTTTGGCAGATGTCACTCCCGTGGAGTCTCTCCTTATCTCATAAACTCCTGTCTCGGGAGGCCAGCTCCTTCGAATCAAATTAGAGTTAATTAAATCCTCTCTAAAACTCACTAGGGGAACTCATAGCATATATTGAAAGTCCTGTCAGCCGTGATGCACACACCTATAATCCCAGCACTTGGGAGGTGGAGTCAGGAGGATCAGGAGTTCAAGGTCGTCATCTGCTGTACCTCATGAATTTGAGGTCAATCTGACAATAGGAGACCCCGAAACAAAGCAAAAGTCCTGGTGCTAGAGCCTGCTACAAACAAAAGAGTCTTTTCTGGTACATATAACCACATTTGTATCATAGTGTAAACAGGAAGCCATTTAACTACAACTGAGCCTANGACTTGATACTAGATGCCACGGATTCTAGACCCACTATGTGCCTTCAGCCATGCCCCTCTCTTTTCCAGCTTCCATACCTCAATCCTATTTTAGATTGTTACTTTAAAAGGTGGGGTTGAAAACACTGTTGTTGCCTCTCTGAGTACTGTGCAATTCCACAGCTCAGGCCTGCCACAGTCTAAGCAGCAGACAGATGAGGGTTTATGGAGCTGCAGGGTGTGCCTGAGTCATTAAAAGAACCTCCTATCCCAAGTGTGCCCTCTCTCACACTTTCTGCACCTGCTCTTGATGAAGCACCCTGTCATCCGCCAGGTGTGGAGCAAGGTAACTCCTAGACGCAGATTCTGCTGGGCTGCACTCAGAAGCACACTGGCTGAGATGGCCCGATAACTCATGTGCACGACTGACTATAGCACACACTGCAGAAGATGTCCCACTGGGGCTCAGGGAAGGCTGGCTAGAGAAGTAAGTATGATAACTATGCACCAAGGAAGAGCAGAAAGTGGGTAACGGGGCAGGAAATGTTCTCTGCTGACAAGCAGCCCAGGATGCGAGACAGGCAGGAGTTGGTTCCTGGAGACTGTGGGTTACTTTTCAAGATAATCCTAGAGGTGACATCTTTGGTCAAGAGGTGTGCGTCTTTTAAGCATTTGGTACACATTGTTCACAGTCCTCCAGAAAGGATGCTCAGTGTACACTTGGTCAAGCAGTGCAATGCTGCTGCGGTCTTGATCTGAAAACAGGAGCTGGGGTTAGAGTGCAATTTGTCCTATCAGTTCAACAAACATTTACTCTGCCCCACTTCTCCCCTTGGGTCGGGGTGGGTGTGTAGAAATGAGAACACACAGCACAGCCTTCTGGAGTTCAGCCAGCTGGAAGAGCAGCACACAGTTTAGTGGGTAGGGCAACCCAGGGCTCCCAAATAGCAGGTGTTTGAGATGCAAAGAGTCTGTCCCTTCTATTTCCCCTCTGTGAGGCAACCCATTCACCTCCATGGAGTTATTCACACGGCTCTACTTGGCCTTTGGGGGCAGGGGCTCCCCTGACTTTTTCAAATAGCAGCTAAATGTCCAGCCNTTCATGGACTGACCACATTCTGCCATTTTCTTTGTTCTAGCCATTCTCCCTAGCAACTGTCTTAGTTAGGGTTCTTATTGCTGTGACGGAACACCATGGCCGAAAGCACCTTGAGGAGGAAAGGGTTTATTTGGCTTGCATATCCTGAATCATAGTCCACTGAAGGAAGCCAGTGCAGGAACTCATACTGGTCAGGAGCCTGGAGGCAGGAGCTGATGCAGAGCGCTGCTTACTGGCTGGTTTGTTCATCACGGCTCTCTCAGCCTGCTTTCTTATAGAACCCAGGACCACTAGACTAGGGGTGGCCCCACCCACAATGGACTGGGCCCCCCCATATCAATAACTAGTTAAGAAAATGCCCTATAGGCTTGCCCACAGCCCTATCTTACGGAGGCATTTTCTCAATTGAAGTTCCCTCCTCTCAGATGACTGTAGCTTGTGTCAAGTTGACAAAAAATTAGCCAGCACAGCAAAGTAGGGATTTCCAAGATGCTTGGTAACCTGTTAGGCCCCAGCGCTCCACAAGTGACTTAGCTGGGCTTCTGCAGGCCCTTGGGTAGGAAANCTATTACTGGAAGCCTCATCCTGGGAATTCTAACAGTAAGCATACAAAGCCCCAGGACTGTGCATGCCTGTTGAATGGCTTTTAGAAATGATCCTAAAGAAATAAGCAGAAATANCTGCAGAGATTTATCTGCAAGATTATGCATGAGAGCCTTGTTTATGGGAAGAAAGTATCATTGAAAATGTTCTCAAGTTTCAACCAAAGGGATTGGTTAAATAATTTACGGCACATTGGCACAATGCAGGTGTCATAAATTACATCATGGAAAGATATTTAATGACATAGTAAAAACTGTGAGACAACTGCAAATAATATGTACTATANAATCCTATTCTGATGGAAAATATACACATAGAGACACCCAAGATGAAAGAGAAGTTACACATCAAGAATATAAAATATTTGTGATTTCAGTGCAGTGGAATTATCAGGATTTTGAATTCTCTGGATGTTCATTCCTTGTATATCAGAATAACAGGCACTTTACTTTTTAAATCGATATCTCCCCCAGGCGCATACAGAACAATGATATGCACAAGGCACTGTCTCATGCTGGGGATGCTGGGGAGCTATACCCAGGAGCAGGCGTTTTTGCAGGAGAGAGCAGCTCCTCACTGCTGGGCCAGCTGCCCAGCCATTCCCCACCCCCAGGGGTCATGCAGCAACCCCACTGCTTATGTAACCAGGCTGCAGAAGAAATGCACTTGGCAGCCTCAGCCCTGGGCAGACAGATCTTCTGACTCCTCAGCTCCATAACAGACCATAATGGGGCAAACCAGAACTGATGGTTGCATAAAAGTAGGAAAGATGGACTTTTTTGGCCACCGTGTTCCACGTTGCTGAGCAGGCACATCCCTTGCTGGTCACTCAGCACATGTGTAGCTGGCTACTCCTTGCTTCCAGCTCTCCCTGCCCTGATGAATAATTAACACCTGCAGAGTGCTTCGCTTGTAATAACCCAAATGGTCCTCACAGCACTGCAAGGTGCTCCTGCAATGCTCCCAGTACAGACAGGGAAGAAGACAGAGAAGCAAGTCACTCCAAGTCATGCACCAATTGATGGAAGAGCCAAGAATCAAGCCAGGCAGTGTGACTCCAGGGTCTGCCCTTAACACCATGGCCGACAATCTCTTTCTGGTCCTGTTTCCATGGTGATTTTTCTTCCCCCCTAGGAGTGCCGAATTCCTTCAGGATATGAACTCCATCCTTCATGTTTATGGGACCAAATAGGACCCAATGTGGTGCTGGGCACACTGCACATTCCCAGGGACTTGCACCCTGGGGATTTGCCCCCTGCCAGCCTTCCCTACTACTTCAACAGCCAGCTCTAGTTGCTGGCAGCTTGTCTGTGGGGGGACTATGAGACTGAGGATACCCTAGATGTATTGTCTCAACTTCCAGGAGGGCTCAAGGCTTCTTGCAGCTTCTCTGAACATTTTCCCAAATGTTTGCTCAGCCCTGGGTTCTTAGAGCCATCTCTGCATATGTCTGAGGCCCTAGACCTTGCATTCCAACAGCAAAGGCTGACCAGGTGATAGGATAGAGCTCAGACAGGGAGGCTGCGGCAGCTCACTTCTTGGTCTTTATTCCTCCCTTGAAGCTTCAAGGTTGGATACCAAGCCGAGAATACATCACTGCTACCAAGTCAGGGCTTATTGGAGGAGATGCACAAGCCAGACAGTCTCAGCATGGTGGGGCTTTGGATGATTTGGCTGGTGGCCTGCTTCCCAGTTTTTTCGAACTTTCTGCACTGAACGTGACTTTTTTTTAGGTAAATTAAATAAAGAAAAGTGAGGAAAGGTTAACTGTTCTTGCTTTGTCCCTGGGGGACTTTTCTCAGTGTGGGCTGACAGGATCCTGTGGCTTCCTCAGACTCCTGTCTGATCTTTGCACCAGCAAATTCCCANCCCCATTCCCTTATTCCATTCCCTCCATTGTAGACTAGGTTGTGCAAAACCTTGTGGATCACAGAACATTCCATAGGCTTAATCCTGCTGGTCCTCCCAATTCTGGCTTCAGGAGAAATTACCCACACCTTCTCAGTGATGCCTGGATCCACAGCTCCCTCCTTGGTCTCTCACACGGACTTCAGCACCATTGACTGTTTAACATCTACAGCCTGGTGTCCTGAGCAACTTACATCCACCCCAAGCATCTTAGCCCCGCCCCTTCCTCTCCCCTTGACATTCATCTTCCTGCTTCTCTGTTTCTTGCAGCAGCAGTGTAAAGTTCTAGATAGGAAAGTTGGTGGTAATATGACTGTTTTTTCCTTCTAGTTTGGTCATTCAGCTAACAAGCCTGGGGTTCTTACCTTCAAAATGTCTTTTGGATATGTCAGCATGGTTTCCATTTTTTTTTTCTAATTTAACATCGTTTTTATTTACTGTATCTATTTGTCTAACACTCTCAGATATCCTTTTGTAATACCTCAATATCAGAACCTGAGTAATTTATAGGGAATAAAAGATCATTCAGCTCACCATTCTGAAAGTTTTTCAGATACCACGTTCACACATTAATCAATTCATAATTCATCTCTTACATGTCCTGCCTGATGTTCCTCTTGGTATCTCACAATGGGAATTCAGTTTCAACATAAGCTAGGGCCAGTTAACCTTAGTAGATCTCTATCCTCCATCTCCTATGTCTTCCTTCATGCTCCTGAGCACTGCTGAGGCATGGCCCGGTATCTCACTTGCTTTTGTAGCTTCAGGGTCTAGCCTAGAACCCAGTGCACAGCATATACTCATGAAAGTCCTTGGATCCAGGAGTGAAGAAACAAAAAAAAAGGTGAACAAATAATTCTTTATAATTTGTTACCTTGATTTTAGGGTCTCATCATCAACAATCTTTCCCATGTTTCTCTACCAATTGACTCCCCCAGAATGGTGGCCTGAGCATAGGAATCCACTTTCGTACTTTCAGATGCTCCCACTGACTGTCAGGGCCTTCAAAGTTNAGCCCTTTTCATCTTCCCTAGAAGCAGCCTTTGCTTTCATTCCCTGAGCACCTGCTCCTCTGATCCAGCCTTTCAGGGCCTTCATTCCCTTGTCATCTTGCTCTCTGATTGACTNCTTGGCCTCCAATGCTGGTGCTTCCTGATAACTCACATTTTCCCAAGTACAGTGGGCCTTTTTTCCTGTGGTGGCCTGACTACAGTATGAATCCCAATTTCTTCATGACTCCCCTGTATGACTACTTGTCCTTCAGCAAGAAACATCAAACATGGTGTTAGGTGAGACTTGGAAAGTGCTTGCATCTGAGGCATCACTCTATTTTGCTGATCTTAGGAACCCAGCCACTGTCACTATGGAGACAAACCCAGGCTAGCCCAGTTACTGTCTATATCTAAAGTTGTCAGTCTGCTGCCACTCACTGGAACAAGGTCATGCCACCGACTCACTGAACCATGATCTGGAAACAGGACTGTTGCTTCAAGCTTTGGGGCCAGTTTGTGGTGTTACTCATGACACTGTAAGATTGTGCACTTGCTGCCTGGAGAAAGAGACAGCAGGANGGCTACCTTTAAGAAGCCCTGAGTCCAGCTGTAGACATCCTGACAGGCATGACAATACTCACTAAACATGTACTGAACTCCTGGAGGTAGCATTAGTGAGATACGGTAAATGTTTCTAAAAAAGTCACTAAAACACTTAATTGATAGTTCATCATTTTGTGTAAGAGAGTCCACAGTGGAAGAGGAAGAGAGGGGAGAGGAAGGACACAAACACCAAAGGAAAGGGGAGAAAGNGAGCTCAATGCTTCATGAGCAACATGGGGCACTTACTGGGGACCATCCCTCAGAGCCTAAAATGCCCACAGCGACCTGCTGGAGAAAGGTACAACCATTTGTCCAAAGGACCCCTTTGCACCCTTACCCTCTGTCCTTCCTTACACAGGTACCCACCCTCTGTGACAAGACCAGCCAGGACTATACTTGGGAAAATGTGAGTTATCAGGAAGACTAGCAGCCTGACACCCCGCCCAGACTTTAAATATTTCAAGGGGAGAAAACAGACTGCCTTCTGCCCCACCTTGCCTAGTAGGGTGAGGACCAGACGCTCACAGAGTATCATCCTTCTTGTGACTTCGGGGCCATAAGCACAAGGACACAAGGAAACAGCATCAAAAGGAGGAGGATTCACAATGAAGTTACTGCATGAAACCGCACCTGCCTTCCTCGGGGCTTCTGGTTAGGAGAGATAACTTAATATCCTTAATGCTCAAACCACTGTTACTTGCAGTCAATTGCATATGCAAATTGGTACAATCTCTAAGGACTGTAACTTGGCAATATATTTCTATTTTGAATGCTCATACTCTTTGCCTGATAATTCTACTTATCAGAATTTCTCCCACAGATATACTCACACAGGGATCAAAGAACTATATTTAAATATATTAATTACAACAGTACGTATGTAACAATGTGGTTAGGTAGATTATGGTGCATCNGTAAAATGGAATACACACTGCTTTAAAAAGAAAGACTCAGGTCCATGTACAGGAGAGAGAAATTATATTCTANATATATTAAAAGAAGGAGGGAAGATGAGCAATGGTTGAAAAAGGATGCTAGGANTGTGGAGATATTTTAATGCCATTTTTTTGTAAATGTATTATGGAGACATAAAAATTTCCAAAATATAAAAAATTTTAAAGACAAGAGTAAGAGTAGTAGCATGAATTAGTATGGGTGTTTTTTAAAGAAAATATTTAAAGAAAAAATAAAGAAACCAAATAGCAAATTGGGGAAGAAANGGTTTATTTGGCCTACACTTCCACATCACCAAAGGAANTCAGCACAGGAACTCAAACAGGGCAGAATCCTGAAGGCAGAAAAATTTAAATCCTTTTAAAGAAAAGGATTGCAGGTATGAGCCACCATGCTCAGCTAACTCACTTTTGAAATAAAATAATATTTAAAAATCTACCAAATGCAAAACACAGTCGTTGAAAAGGTAGTCCACATCTTCCCAGTGTGGTCTCGAGTGTTGCTGAGCTTGGGCAGGATCTCTGGTTAACAGTTCCCCTGGCGACACCCAAGAAGGTGATGCTGACACATCCCCTCAGGCTGTCAAGCCCTACAAATGAGCTAAGCTTCTCCTAGAGCAAAGTGACAAAGATGTTGGGGACAAGGAAAAACTTGGTCATATGTGAATGCTATAGCCTATAGATAAAAAATAAAGCTAATTCATTGCCACAGGATAAAAGGATTTCTCTTTAAGAAGTAACTCCAGAGCCGAAGCTGGGCCTCAGGGGTAGCACACTCACTTAGCATGCTCGAGGCCCTGGGTCAGNTCCCTGGTTCACTCCCGAGGGAGGTGGAGTGTCCACTGTGGACATTTTCTTTTTCCTTAGCGTACACTAATCGTCCAGAATAATATGTTCCCTGTGGTACGTTCATATATGTACTATTTTGATCATAGTCACATACACCCCACTGCCCTCTCTTCTCCTTCCTCAAATAGTCATCATAGATATTTTTTAAATCAGAAAAGCGTGGAAAAGAGGTAAAAGGTCAAAACCTTCCTAACCCTACTCTTAGCAACACATTATAGCTCAGTGTGGATGTGTGGCTCTGCTCAGGTGTGATCAGGAAACACATGACATTTTGTAAATTTTTTGAGACAAGGTCATACTATGCTGCCCAGCTGACCTGGAACTTACTACATAGACCATGCTGGCCTTGAGCACACAGAGATCCACCTGTCTCTACTCCCCCATCCCCTAGGGCTGGGCTTAAGGCTTGAGGAACCACGCTTTGTCCATTTGTAATCTTATCCATTGTCATTTAAAAACACAATGTACTGCCTCATGAAATATTACTACAATGTAACCTTAAATGTCTGTATATTGTACTAGTCTGCCTGTCAATAATCTTACTAGTTTTCTAAATTGAATATTCAACGTGTTTTCCTCTTCTTGGTGTCAACACATGTCTATACTGCTGCTAATGCTAGCGTTAGAATTTTCTAACTTCCACACATACATATCTTAATTTTCTCTTTCCTGCCCTTATTTCTCTATGAGAGTGTACTTCAGTGGTAGAGCACATACTTAGCACCAAGATATTAATACTTATTAGGAATAAAACAACCAGGTTCAAAGGAAGCAATTACAAAAGACAATTCTGAGACATCTGGGGAAAATATGATGGCTTAGTTAGGGTTTCTATTGCTGCAACAAGTCACCATGACCAAAAAACAAGTTGGGAAAGAAAGGGTTTATTTGGCTTACACTTTCACATCACCAAAGTCAGCACAGGAACTCNAACAGGGCAGAATCCTGGAGGCAGGAGCTGATGCAGAGGCCACGGAGGAGTGCTGCTTACTGGCTTGCTTCATATAGCTTGCTCAGCCCACCTTCTTATAGAACCCAGGACCACCAGCCCAGGGATAGCCCCACCCACCATGGGCTGGGCCCTCCCCACCGATCACTAATTGAGAAAATGCCTTACAGCTGAATCTCATGGAGGCATTTCCTCAACTGAGGCGCCTTCCTCTCTGACGACTCTAGCTCGTGTCAAGTTGACACACAAAGCCAGCCAGTACATATGATGCATACTTTCATGATGTTATAGAATTGCTATTGTTTGATAGTGATATTATAGTTATATAAAAAACTTATTTTTTAGAAAATACTCAAGTATTTAGGGGTATAATAGTGTCATGGTGTCTGAAATTTGCCTTAAAATAATTTTTAAAAACTGAAGCTAAAATACGGAAAATAGTAATTATTACATTTAGATAATAAGTGTAATTCATTGTGTTATTTCTTATTTTTCACTATTTTAGTAATTTTCATTTAAAAATATGTGTTAAACCCAGCAGACATGGATTATTAAATGAAAATCATAGTGCCAGGCTTGAGATAACTCCCTACAACTTATTGGTCGGGGGAGGGGGGTCACAGAGGTCTCCAAAACAATATTGTTCTTGGCTGCCCATCAGACCTTGATAGTAAGACCCCGTTGCTGAAAACACAACATTGATTGTAGGACATAGAAAAAGCAAGCTGGAACTGACCTGAAAACTTCCTCCTTACTGGCTAGTTTATATAGTGCCAGAACAGTGGTTCTCAACCTTCCTAAGGCTGTGACCCTTTAATACAGTTCCTCATGTTGTGCTGACCCCCAACCAGAAAATTATTTTCATTGCTACTTTATAACTGTAATTTTGCTACTGCTATGAATTACAATGTAAATATCTGTGTTCTACGGTTATCTTAGGCAACCCCAGTGAAAGGATCATTCGACTCCCAAAGGGGTCACAACCCACAGGTTGAGAACAACTGTGCTAGAAATGCTGTGCGGGTTGCTAGGAAAGAAAAACCATCAATGGTATTTCCCTCTGGAGAGCCCTGCATGCTACAATACTACCTTGTCAGTGAGGATGTGACCACTGGTGTAAAAGTGGTACTAAGGTTATGAGGGGTAACTAATTGCTTTTGGGTTGGATTTGANGTCTACATCACAGAATGGAATTGATGCCTGATACTATTAATCTGGTCAAAAGCCCACAGCTAGAGAGGTTATAGGCCTTAGGGGGAAACCTACTTCTGTTGTCTCCCTAAATTGA
>LZPO01066356.1:52644-65914 GCA_001675575.1 Neotoma lepida | reverse complement strand
GTGTGATATTCCTGGATCTACAGTTACCGGAAGCTGTGAACAACTTGACATGGGTGCTGGGAACTGAACTCTGAACTTCTGGACTAGCAAGCAGTATGCTCTCTTAACCACTGAGCCACCTCCCCAGCCCCAGTAGAAATATTTTTAAAGAAGTCATGCTTCCTATCCAACATTCCCTGTACTCAGCTACAGTAGCCATCCTCTCTCCCCGCCTCACACTCCTCCGAGATTCTGAGAATTCTTTTCTCTCTGCTTTAAGATCAGCATAATGTCCTCCAATTCCATTCATGTTGCTGTGATGACAGTATTTCATTTATTTTATGGTGAATACATTGTGGATATGTACCACATTTTATTTATTCATTCATACCTCAATGGGCACCTAGATTGATTCCACATCTTGGCTATAAACATGGAAGCAAAATATCTCTTTGACATTACTGACTTCTTTTCTCTTGGTATATGCCTAGGAGCAGGATGGCTGGATCATAAGGTAGTTCTATTTTTAGTTTTTAGAGGCACCTCCACACTGTTTCCCAGAGGGGCTATACTCACTCCCAATGTATGAGCATCCCCTTTCTCCACATCCCACCTCCAGCATTGGCTGTCTTTTGTCTTTGACAAAAGCCATTCTGAGGTGAGATGATATCTCACTGTGGTTTTGATTTGCATTTCCAAGATATTTTCATATGCTCCTTAGCCAAACATTATCTGAATTTAATTCACAGTAGCATACCAAAGATTACCAGAAAAAAATTCTATAAAAATCTGATGGCTGGAGAAGAGAAAAAAGAAGGGAGTGTGTTCTGTATCTCTTGCTAACCTCTGGTACGGGGGAAGCTAGGCTGAGCCCAAGGATGGCAGCCTTGGCCAGCAGATGCCTCTGTCACCNGGTGCTCCCCTCACCATTTCTCCCATTGCTGCATAGTGGGCAGGCCTGACCTGGCCTCTGCTGCCTTCCAGTCTAGATCTGAAGAAGCAGCCAGNAGTTGTGTCCATCCCCACCCATCTTGTCCTGAAGGGTTTGCCCTGTCCCCTGGATGGAAGGANGGAGAGGATGTTCACATCTGAGGCTACCATTATCTTAGGGAAATCAGAACGATCTTCCCTGCAGGGAAGGACATGGTGGAAGGTAGGAGCATAGAACTGCCCTGTAGGGATGTCATTGAAGAAGGGGGGGTGTCCAGGACCCAGGTGAGATCACAAAGGGGAAATTGGTGGGCTGATGGTGCAGCCCACAAGCTTCTTGGAACTGTTTTCTGAAGAATGCGTCACTGGAGCTGCCTCTAGGCCTCCCCTCTCTGTTCTTTTACCTTTCCTGTGTGCCCCCCGGGGAGTTACAATGGAAAAGACGAGGCATGGCATGGCCTAGAAGGCAGGGGGAGGCAGGCAGCCCTCAGAAGAGCTATCAAGTGAGATGTCCTGAGTGTAAAACAGAAGTTGAAGATGGGAAGGTAGCCTACTAGTGCCCACCCTGTCCTTCTGCACGGTCCCTATTCTTTCCAAGCTCTGCTGCAACAGTCCCCAGAAGTGAGGGACACAGTGTACTATATCAGCATTTTGGCAACTCCTCTGCAAGATCTTAGACTATAACAACTCTTAAGTGTTTAACCCACTTAAGAATCTTCTAGAAAGAAAAGGTTTTGTGGTTCCAGCTCCCTAGAACTACGACCATGGCCCCTTTCCCCTGAGCTCCAGCCAACCCCCAATTCTAACTGATCACCAGATAGTGTCCTACTGTCCTTAGAGTTAACCAAGGCATTGGATCTATTTAAATGTTTCCGTCGCAATTAATGACGTGCGATCTTACAACAGAAGGACGCTGCTTTGCTCTTCAATTTTATTAGCACTATTTATTTATTTTGGGTTTTTGTTTTTCTGAGACTAGGTCTTGCTCTGTAGCCCAGGCTGGCCTGGGGTTTACAGGAAATTCTCCTGCCTCGGCCTCACAAATGCTAAAATCATAGGTATGCATGGGCCACCATAAACAATGCCAAGAGCTGCCACATGGCGCTTCTGCTTCTGTTTAATTGGTCACATTTGGCTGTGTGACTGCACCTAATGGTAGAAGTTGGCAAGTAGAGCAGTTGTTTCTCACGGCCACACACCTCCCTTAGGACTCGGCAGTGTCTTCAACTGGGAAAGAAAGAAAAATAAGACACTGGGAGCAACTCACAGTCCCCACAACATGGCTATGTATGTTGATGTGTTTGTGTATGTGTATGTTTGTGTGTGTGCGTGTGCTGCTTAAGCATGTTATGTGCTGTCGGGGCAATCGGTTCTCACCATGGCTTTGATCTCGGACGGACCTGTGACCACTTCTCTCTGCAACCCCATGCATGTCCTAGAAGCCTGGCCTCTCATCTCAGGCATACTTACTCAGCAACAGCATCTCAATCCCATGTTTTCAAAGCACTGCCATTTATTGCCAGAATCCACTGGGGCATATTATCCATGCCGAGAGAGGGCTTGCAAACCTGTTTGTCCATTCCGATAGTTCGGGGTGGCCATTATGTGAAAATAGCTATGATATGACCATAGTTAATCTGGTAGTAAATTTTGTAAGGATGGAGGGTGTCGTCAACACATAAATCTTAGAAATGAATGCCACACTCTCTTATGCTGCAGGGGGAAACCCATAAGCACCAGGTACCCCGTTGGGATGCCCGTGGGAGGCAGCAGGCCAAGTGCGTGACTCGGTCAGCTGCAGGTGCTGTTGCCCAGAGCGTTCCAAGTTCTGCCCAGTAATTACAATAATTTAAGTGGCTGGCATTTACTCCCTCAACCCTGAGCCAGACACAAGCCAGGATAGGTTGGGATATCAGAAAATCATCTCATTTACCCTAGCTCCATTTTACTGGNAGGACCGGATACTTTGGGAAGTTAACTATCCTGCCCAGAGACACATAGAAACAAACAGCCTGCAGTTAAAGCCCGGGGCTGAACTATTGTTATACTTGGCTCCTTCACTGGGGTTTCAGGGAACTAAACGGGGGATATCAGCTAGCAGCCCTGCTGAGCTGTGGAGAATATATTCCATGACTTCCAGTGGACACCTGGAACTTGTGAGGGGACTAAGCCTCTTAAATCTATTTATTCTTCATATGCCTTGGAGCATAGACCCATAGAACTCAAATTCCTCTCTCTTGGAATGTGTATGCCTCCTTTGATNACAGTTCTTGCTTTAGAGCCATTATTAAATTAAATAAAGGTTAACAGGAACACACAGTGATTCCATGACAATTGATCTGATAACCAAGCAGCTACTAAGTAGCTCACAGGCGAGTAATGTATACAGTGTGGATACCCTGGATGAAGGATGATTCACATCCCAGGAGGGGCAGGGTGAGACAGTACAAGACTTCACAATACTACTCAGCATGGCACAATCGAGAATTGATGAATTATTCATTTCTGGAATTTTCCATTTAATATTTTTGGGTCACAGATGACCAAGGATGACTAAAACCTTGGAAAGTTGTGGGTGGGGGGTGGGGGAACTGCTGTATTTCAATCTGTCCTTCACACACCCCAGCCTGTCGTTTATCTTTTTGACTTTGGAAAAGTTGGCTCATCTTTCTGAGCCTCATTTGTTTTCTCTTCTGTAAAACTCAGATTAAAAAGAGCGTACCTTTAAGCAAGCACTATAAATAATATATAAGCAGCGTGCTCATTTTTGCTGTACTGCCACAAGGTGAGTTATACTAATATTACCACCGACGGCTGGCAATGCATCACCTGTTCCCACCAAGACCCAGATGAGGAAGAACACAAAAAGGAAAAGTCGGCTTTTCTACCATCTCCACACTCCTCATCCTAATACTTATGAGTATCTTTATTATTCAAGCTCATACATACACCCTTAGCACGGATCGCTGGCTACAGACTTGCATACATTTAACTTTATTACCTTTTTGCCTCATGCATCTCATCAAACTTGTGTTTCCTTAATCAGGGATCCGCATAGTGTTAATTTAAAAACTCCGGGTTCCGTGACTGAAATTTCCAGCATTCTAAGGGAATGTGCTATGTTTTCTCCTGCCTTCACACCTTTGCACTTCTGATGTCTTGGCCACATGTGGCAACTGTGTTCTGCCCTCCCAGCCCCTTCTCGATCTTCAACACCAGCCGTGGCAATCTCCTCTGGGCTCCTGTGATGTCTCACACTTGTCTTCTTGTAAAGCTCCATCTTCCTGCGTTGAAACAGCCTACTTGCTTGTCTGTCCCTCCTGTTACACGGAGGTGCCGGAGGGTAGGAAGCATCCTCCATCCTNGGTGCACCGTGTCTAATGGGAAACGCTGCTTGGATTCAGGTTCCCACTGGGAGNGGAAGGAAGTTATAAATCAGTAATGAAGGTGGTAACAGCCTGCAACAGGAAGGGCCAGGCAGCACTGGGTCCCTAATAAGGGAGTAACAAGAGGAGCACTCCTCCAACTCCTCCAACGCTTTCACATGGTAGGCTAATTTCATCTTCATAAAAGCTCGGAGATAGGTGCACTATAGGGAGAAAGGTGGAGTTTTGAGTGGTTATGGGATACACCCAAAGTTAGGCAGTGAGGAAACAACTACATTCAACCAGACCTTAAGAGTTGGTTCTCTTTCCCTTGAAGTATGCAGTACAGCCCCCACCATCACCACATCCATCCAACAAATACTGCCCTATGATCTACAGGACACATCACTGTGGTTTTATTGACCTGTCAATAATCTTCCCAAGGGGATGCATTTCATCAATCCAGGTTCCACAATGACTTGTCTTTGACTTTGAGAGGATGGTAGCTAGCTAGGGAAGAAAGGAAATCTTCTCTCTCTACATCTGACAGCAGGTTGGCAGCAGGGCCGATGGGTGGATTTATACTGGGCTCTTGAAAAGTGTCATTCCTTCTGTTTGCAGGCCCAAGAAGATCCCAGGAAGGAAAATGTGCTGGAGACCCCTGTGCCGGTTCCTGTGGCTTTGGTCCTATCTGTCCTATGTTCAATCTGTGCCTATCCAGAAAGTCCAGGATGACACCAAAACCCTTATCAAGACCATTGTCACCAGGATCAATGACATTTCACACACGGTAGGGAGACTCAGAAAGACAAAGGAGAAGTGGGGCTGGAATCAGAGTCTGAATGCCAGGCACATCCTGGGAGCTGAAGATTTATAATAAGCCTAGGGTGTCCACTCTTTCTGGTTATGGCTCTTGACCCCTCTGCCTGCTGGAATCCAGAGCTGAGTGGTTCCAATTCTAAATCCAGCACCGACTGCTCAGCTGTGGTTCTAGTTCTAAGCCACTTTAAGGAAGTTGACTTTGTCATATTCTCCCATTAAGAACCCACAGATTCTGTGATAAGCCACTTATGTTCATTTTCCCTCTGCCACAGGAAACCTTGCCCTTGTGTGAGCTGAGCATGTAAGGCACACACACATCAGGGAGAACTCTGGTCCCTCCCTGCTCTACAGACTACTATCTCCCCTTCTCCTCAGCCCTTTGTTTCTGTCTCTCTCATTCTCCTTCCTGCCTGAAACTACTTCCTTGACTCCTAGTTTCCAGGACCACAGGAAATCCAAAAGGTTATGGTGTCCCATTGACAGGTGGCCAGACTCCCAGCAGTATCTCCACTTGCCAGTCTCTACACGGGAAAGGTTTTAACTATTTAGCTACAGCTTTTCCTGCCTGCTGCTCACCCTCCTTTCAAAGTCACACAGAAGAGCAATCTTCATCATCTTTCAAAAGTAGTCTTCAGGGCTGCACATGGGAGACCCAACTACCCAAATGTGGGTAGCAAAGAGAGAACGTCATCGGGGTGGGAAGAACTCTTCCTGAAAACCAGATTCACTAGAGTGGGGGAAGGGCACGACTTTGACCCCAATGAGGGAGAACTATATAAGAATAGGACCNGGAGGCAGAGATCTGATAAGGGTAGGAGGCTAGAGTGAGTATAAGAAATAGAGAGCCATGGCTAGTTCCTCACAGATGTCATTTGGAGAAAGGAATTACCCAAGATTAGTCAGAAGTGAAGGGAGGGGTGACTTGGAATGACAGAAGTCTGGGAGACCAGCTGGGTAGCTCAGCCATCAGCTGAGCACAGGAGATAAGGGCCTGGACCAGGAAGGTGAGGAAGGAAGGAGGCAGCCCAGGTTCACAGACGTGATGGAGGGCTTTGGAGACTGAGCCCCTGCCACTTGCTGAGTGTCTGCTGCTTCTCTTCCTCCTGTACAGCAGTCGGTATCCGCCAAGCAGAGAGTCACGGGTTTGGACTTCATTCCTGGGCTTCACCCCATCCTGAGTCTGTCCAAGATGGAGCAGACTCTGGCGATCTACCAACAGATCCTCTCCAGCCTGCCTTCCCGAAACGTGGTGCAAATATCTAACGACCTGGAGAACCTCCGAGACCTTCTCCATCTGCTGGCCTCCTCCAAGAGCTGCTCCCTGCCTCAGACCAGTGACCTGCAGAAGCTAGAGAGTCTGGACGGCGTCCTGGAAGCCTCACTCTACTCCACAGAGGTGGTGGCTCTGAGCAGGCTGCAGGGCTCTCTGCAGGACATTCTGCGACAGTTGGACCTTAGCCCTGAATGCTGAGGTTTCAAGGACCATCAGCCTCCCAAGGATCGTGTTGAGAAAAGAAACCCTGGCTTCCAGGTGTCTCTGGGAGAGGAGAGCCGTGTATACACATCCCTCATCCAGGACTCTGTCCATTTCTCTCACTCCTCTAGGCCACTCTTCCAAAGGCATGATTCCACAATGCTTGACTAAAGATATACACATGATTCCATGAGCACTAGGAGGGGCCAGTCTGCAGGGGTGATTCTCACTCAGTTCTTCAGCAAGTATAGATAAGAGCCATCATGTCCCCTCCCTGTTCTACTCTCCTCTCAGTAGCTTTACGACTGAGTAGCCTCTCATGCTTTCCTGTGCCCCAGGGGATGTGAAGAAGGGGTGGGTAGAGCCTTTGGATTGTCTCAGAGTCTCCAGGGAGCACCATGAAGGCTGCATCCACACACAGCTGGAAATTCCCAAGCAGCACATGTTGGAAGCACTTATTTATTTATTCTGCATTTTACTTTGGATGGATTTGAAGCAAAGCATTGGCTTTTTCAGGCTTTGGGGTCAGTCAGAGCTAGGGCGACTCCTGGGGTGCTGTCTTCAATCCCATTGATGGATCGGCCTGAGGCAAACCTGTTTTGAGTGACTGAAAGGAAGGTTGGGCTCTCCTGAGCAAGAGCCAGGGGAGGTGGCTCTCAAGTCTGTCCTCTGGTGACTGGCTGTGTTTCTATTGTGACTGATTTCATGCAAACACTTTTGCAGTGGCATTGCCTGGAGCATAGGCTAGGTTATTATCAAAAGAAGATGAATTTTGTCAAGTGTAATATGTATCTATGTGTACCTGGGGGTAGGGGATGTGTTAGAGGGAGGGAGAAGGANTCAGAATGTGTTCTCTGAATAACACATATGTGGTGGGCTTTTCTGAAAGCATGAGGCAATTTCCTCAGCTTCTGCAACCACCTACTGTGGTTTTTGTGAAAGGAACAGTTTAGAGCGTACCAGGCACCCTTGGAGGGGGCTAAAGCTACAGGCCATTTTATTGACATATTGCTGAGCTCAGGGAGTAAGGGTACCACAGTTGAGACAGTGATCCCCAAGGAAAGGGTCCCTGATATGGTCCTCCAAGTTGATCCCACAATGGATTTCTTAACCTGGCAGTAACCCTGGTAGGTGTTTGTACGTCGATATGTGGTTCTTAGCTGACTGGTTCATCCAAAGTAAAACCATGTTTCCCACCCATTCTGTGGGGAGTTTTATTCCAGTGGGAATGAGAAATCATTCAGCTGATGGTCCTGAGCCCTGGGCCAGCACTGCTGAGGAAGTGCCAGGGCCTCAGGCCAGGCTGCCAGAATTGCCCTTCGGGCTGGAGGTCACGTTCAGGAGGATGAACAAAGGGGCTTGGGTTTTTCCATCACCCTGTACCCTTATGTCACCATCACACTGTGGGTGGCAGATGAATGCAAGAAAACTTGATGGAAAGCAACACACTAAGACTGAGCACGGCTTCGTGCTGACTGGTGCTGTGGGCTAGAGAAGCTCACCAAAGAAACACAAAAATCAGGGGCTCATGTCCCCGCAGTAAAACCCTACTCACTGGTGTGCCAAGGTGGATACTTCACCATGGCAGCACCACACAGCTGAGAGTACAGTGCTGTCTTCAGCGGGTGGGAAACAGCCTGAGCTGAGGGTGGCAGTGCCCAGGGTAACTCCGCTTGCACACTATAGCATTTGCATACTTTTCAGGGCACATTAGCGTCCACTGCTACTGTAGTGCATTCATTGACACAGGATAACTAGGGTCGTAAACATAAGAAAACACAGGTTGAGGATCCCTTATCCAAAATGCTTGGAACTAGAAAGTTTTGGATTTTGGAGTCTTTTCAGGCTTAGGTATCTTTGAGTACATATAATGAGATATCTTGGGGGTGGGACCCAAGAATAAACCCGAAATTCATTTCTATTTCATAATACCATATATACACAGCTGGAAGGTAATTTTATACCATGTTTTTAAATAATGTTATGTGTATGAAATGAGATTTCACAGTGTGGAATTTTCTACTCGTGGAATCTGTCATCACTGAAAAACATTGGGTTCTGAAGCATTTTGGATCTTGGATTTTCTGTTAAGAGGTATTTAGACTATACTTCAAACTATAATGGCAAACAGGTGACAGGCCCAGAGACTAGAGACCAGTTCCTCAGCCCTGAAGGGTGTTCCTCCAGCCAGCTCATGCACTCTGGAGGTGAACTGGATCAGGTTTTTGGGGTGCTGCCTAGAAGAGAGGAATTTGAGGTGGATTTTGGAGGAGGCGAGGGATGTCAGTTTCCTACTAGGAAGATGCTGTCTTATTGGAAGTCGGTATGTGGAGAGGTAAAAGGATGACCAGGAAGTGAAGGGGAAGTGACAAGGAAGAATGGGATAGGAAAGGACACGCTGCAAGGACTCTATGGGTCACAAAAGTGGACATTCAAAGAGTCCCAAGTGCCAGAGTCTGGAGCAGAGGCCTGAGGGTGGTTAGTGTCAGACTCTTCTGGGGTCCATGAGATGTCACTTTGGCCACCTCATCAAGCTGAAATGCCCTGAGCCTTTTGCTCAGAAAACCCAGCACTATGGCTCATTCCCAGATTGTGAAATTTCCCATATGCAAAAATGCTTGGGTTTTTTTTTTCTGTTTTTTTATATAACAAACTTTTGTTTTACTTTGTGTAAACTTAAATAAATTTGTGATGCCTCCCTGCTTTGTTTTCTGTCTCCTTTTGTGGAGGGGCTTCAAGAGAGTGGTTTGTGTGTGACAGGGCAAGGCCTGGCTGGCGTCCAGCCATCACCCGGGTCAGCTCCACCCGGGCTTGGCCACAGCCAGCCGCCAGTTATTCAGGCGAAAGGATTACCCTAAAGCCCAGGGCTGGTCAAGGAGCACATTCTACACCAGAGGCTGTGCAGATCTGCAGACCAGCCTTGAGAAGCACCAGGTTATTTTTAAACATCAAAGTCAAAAGTATCAACAACAAAACCCCAAGCAAATAATCAAATGAAATCCACCCCAACTAACAACAGACCAGCCAAGCTCACAGAACAGAAGAGATGAACCTGGTTCATGGTAGCCACAGAACAGTGGTCCCTTCAGCCCACACAGGACCTGACCTGCTCGACTCCTGTCCAGAGGGACTGTGGGGCTGGCTATTAAAGACCGTCATCTCCATGACAACTCAAAAGACCATTTCCCCAAAAAGGTCACTGGTGTCTCTGGAGAGAAAATGCTAAGAAGGACCCCACAAAATCTGAAGTTAAGCAGACTTTCCTCCCTTGCCATCGAAATTAACAACAGGTTTGGTTGTCAGTTGTCTGCTGGGGAGCACAGAGGTGTTGCTCACCTACCAGCTGCTACAACAGAGGACCATGGGCTGGGAGGTGTGAACAACAGATATTTTCATTCTGTAATTCTGGGGACTGGATGTTAAAGGTAAGATTCAACATGGTCAGGTCTAGTGAGGGCTATCTTAGAAACTGCAGCTGTCATCTTCTGTTGTTGTTTTTTGAGACAGGGTTTCTCTGTGTGTGATACCTTTGGCTGTCCTGAATCTGTTACTCTGTAGACCAGGCTGGCCTCGAACTCACAGAGATCCACCTGCCTCTGCCTCCCGAGTGCTGGGATTAAAGGTGTGGGCCACCACCGCCTGGCTGCAGCTGCCATCTTAATGTGGTACCCTCACACAGTAGAAACAGAGGAAGGGGCCCTCTAAGGAAGTCCCTTTTATAATAATGCTAGTCCCCACTCACAGAGCTTTCATNAACTAATCACTCTCTCACACCTCACCTTCTAATGCCATCAGCCTGAGGGTTAGGATTTCAATATATAAATTTGGGGAGACACACCATTCAGTCCATGCACTTGTATACACCTTAAGGGAGGGGATGGGATCTCAATCTCCTGAGTGAAGATAGACCACAGAGAGTGGCACAGATGTGGCTTCAGCCTCTTAGGGTTGCTTGAGAGTTCAGGGACGTGGCTACCACTTTGGAATCCTTTATCTACTAGTGTCAAAACCCCAACACAAACCACACTAATGAAAGAGACTCCTCATCTTGGCCCCAAAGATAAGAAATCCAGGCCCAAGTCTGTCTCAACATTTCCCCTGCACTTCTGTCTTCCTCTGGCAGCCTCACTCTCTCCTAGTGAAGATGGCCCTCAACATCTCCAGGTACGTGGGGTCCTTAGTGCCCATCATGGCAGGAGATGGACATCTTACTCATTCAGTGGTGCTGGTGAACAGTCTATGGAGGGCTCTTTAGCCAGGCTTGAGTCACATGGTCACCTTGTTACTAAGGACAGGGAAGCCCTATGTGAACAGCTGAGAATGAGAGAGCCTAGGTCCCAGTGTGTAATTCACAGAAAAACGATGAATGGATAAGTGAAACCATCCGGTTAAAAAAAAAGACAAATCAGGGAACATACCTGCCATAGCATTTCAAACTCTTTCCAGTTCCCTTATGTGTATGACTTGGCTAGGGAAATCCTGGATCCCAGCCTGTCACCCTGGGAGTTCCTGCTACAGCCACCTGTCATTTTGTACCCCGGGACCCACACCTGGTAACCTGGATTCAGCAACCAGGCCCAAAGCCATTGCCACACACCAACTCTCTTGGAAGAAAAGGCCATTGGAGATGCTAGTTCTCCATCCTGTAGATTCCTGGAGGTGACATTTCAGGAGGGAAAGAGTCTGGGTGGCAGAATGACAAAATTTAGGTGGTACTGCCTGAAGCTAAGTTATTGTTCCCAGAAGCCCAGAAAGGTTCAGGTATCCCCTGCCAGCCTGGGGTAGGTACAGGGACGTGGAGTTGATGCATCAGGTCCTTGGTGGCTGGGACAGGTTAAGGTCATCTTGTTTCTGTGCAACCATGAGCTTAAAAGGCCCAACCAAGNGGGGCTGGGAAAACTGTCTACACTAAAAGGCCTGGGAGTGTTCCACCCTGTGTGATTGCACTGCCCAGTCCCTGGGAGGAGAGATTACCCTTCCAATTCTCCTCTCTGATCCTTTTCTACCCGTGGGCATTGGGGTTGAATGAGAAGTGCCCTGCACAGTCTTGGGCACTCGAACACTTCATCCCCAGCTGGTGGTACCACTTGGGGAGATTGATGTGGTGCAGCCTTGTTGGAGAAAATACGTCGATGGAGGCAGGATTTGAAAGCATACAGCTTTACCATTTCCAGTTGGGGCAGTTCCAGCTGTAAGCCCTCAGCTTCCTGCTGCTGTGTCCATTGCTTGCTGCCACGCCTCCATACGTCCATCGTGGACTCTCATCCCTCTGGAATTGTGAGCCAAAATAAACTCTCTTCCTTAAATTGTCTTTGGTTGTGGTCTTTTTTTTAATCGTAGCAACAGAAAAGTAAGAAACACAGGCAGACATTCTTGTGTCTCCCCTAAGGCAATAGCTCACATCTGCCAAGCATGTGGCAGAGACTATAAACAACACTGGCCACAAAGACCCTCCAGAGTTAGGCCTTTGCCCTTGCAGAAGACCCCATCCTGAAAGTTTTCAGGTTTTCCGTATAGAAGCAGGTGACCATCTTCCAAAAGAAGTTTAGGACAATTAATTCACTTCAAGTTTTTTGTTTGNTTGGTTTGGTTTTATGATATGGAGTCTCTCTATGTAGCCCTGGTTGTCCTAGAACTGGTATGTAGACCAGGTTGGCCTGGAACTCACAGAGATCTACCTGCCTCTGCCTCCTGAGTGCTGAGATTAAAGACGTGTGCCACCACTGCCCAGCTTGACTCCAGACTTGTTAACATCTGCATCCAAAATCTACTGATGTCCATCTACACAAATCCACCAGGGTTCCCAATACATTGTCATTCTCAGCCCCCACAGGGTCTCTTACCTGGGAAATCACCCTCTCGGACTAGGGAGGGTAGAACCAGCTGAAAAGACAAAGAAAAGTACTAAGACCTCTGGTGTAGTCCTTGCTTCATCCCCATTCTCCATCTCTCACCAGAGAATGCTCAGTCCTTAGGCCAGTTGTCATCTGCACAAGGAGACCGGTCTTCAGGTGATGAGATGCTTGGGAAGGCATGAGGTCAGTGGCTGAGTATAGGAAGTGACCAATATATTATGTTGTCATTAGTGTTAACAAGTCAGAGCTGCAAAAAGAGTGAAATTGCTGCCAGGTGGTGGTGGTGCACGCCTTTAATCGCAGTACTTGGGAGGCAGAGGCAGGCAAATCTCTGAGTTCGAGGACAGTCTGGTCTATAGAGCCAAGTTCCAGGACAGCCAGGGATATACAGAGAAACCCTGTCTCAAAACAACAAGAAAAACAAACAAACAACTAAAAAACCAAACAAAAACAAAACACACATACACACACACACACACACACACACACACACGCACGCACGCACACACACACACAGAGTGCAATTACTGCAGCAGATGCTCTCAGAGCCCTGGTGCACCTGTGTCACTGCAGCTGGGGTCAGCAGCTCCTTTGTACAGTGCTCTCCACAGCACAGCAACACTGCTCTGCCCTGAGGAGCCCTCTCAGCCCCCCACACAGCCTGAAATTCAGAGTATGTCTCCACGAGTGGGAAATGGGGGTCTGTGGGTAAACACTCAGCTTTCTTCTCTCCCCAGAACAACCATGTCTGCATAGAACTGAGCTACCCACCGGAGTAACCAGATTAATAAGGTACTGTCTTCCTGGCCTCACTTAGGGACACTTGCCTAATCCACTTCCTATAT
>LZPO01066356.1:34917-45621 GCA_001675575.1 Neotoma lepida | reverse complement strand
CTGGGGACAGAACTCAGATGGTCAGCACGGTGGCAAGTGCCTTCATCCACTGAGCCATCTTGCTGTCCCTGAAGAGCACTTTCGTTATTGACTGTACCTGAGTGGGCCTTATATTAAGTCATTCACATTGTTCTCATTTGGGGTTATTTATTGATCTTCCTATTTTGTCTGGGGTCGCTCTTCCACTGGGAAGATGGGCTCTTTTCTTCATCCATCACAATAGAGTTCATGTTGCTACAGTCTTAGTAAGAAATAGCTATTCTTGTCCTTCTACAATAGACAGGATGATTATAATGATTCCCTTACAGCAGAACAGCACCTTGTTATATATGAAGGACTTTAATACACATCATTAGTTTTGATCCCCTACAATAACCTGGGTGGAGCAAAGCAGCTTGTATTATATTCATTTTCTATAGCGATGAGCACAGATTCAGAGAGGCTAAGCAACCGACTAAAGGNCACAGAGCTGTGTGGCCTTGGGCAGTGAGAAAGTATTGGCAAGCAGTAAGTTATTCAAGGCTGTATTTATTTAACAAGATTAGATTTTAGTGCCACAAAGCTGGTCAGGGCCAACTCCCCATCTCCAGTTCTTACTGCAGTNCACAGACTCACGATAGCTCAGANGGATAAAAACCCAAACACTGAACCAACCAGAGCCATGAGAAGAGGTCAGCACTTGAGCTCAGCCACAGAGGTGCACGAGCTTCAACGCCAGACCCCTGGACTGCGGCAGGCACCAGGAACACCACCTCTGGTTCATCCTGTTGGGGAACGCTTCGCCCACCCCCAACTCCCTCTATCTTCTAAAGGTAGGATAGCCAGGAGCCATACATAGCTAGGACTAGGAGTTTGTCACCACCCAAAAAAGGACAAGCCAGATNAGTCATAGAGGGAGGGGAGAGCTCTGGTGTGGAGTGCACACCCCAGGCTGACACACAGGAACCGCCCTCAAGGACTACTCCATTTACTCCCCTCTCAGCTCACCCTCTGTGTCTAACCTGCAGGTTGTTATCTTCCCAGCATTGTCCCAGGCACATAGGACAGCCCTGCCTCCCCTGACCCACAAGAAGAGCTCAGTGGATGGTCAGATGTGTACTGCTCTGAGTCGTCTATTCTGGAAGGGCCCTCCAGGCAGTGGAGAGAAACACGAGTGCCAAAAACTCATCTATCTGTTAAGAATTGTTTTCCCCCCTGAGGAGAAAAGCCCAACCATGCCTTCTCCCAGCTGGAGTAACTACAATTACTCCCTCGTACCCTGAAGTGGGAAAAGACTGTCATGGCCAATCAGATGACATCAGCCTGGGAACCCAGTGCATCCCAGCACCAATCTTTTCATAGAACTCCGTATGGGAAGCTACAAATTCAATTTGTCTTGTCTAGGGGGAAAAACGAAGGTTAAATATGTTGAATCAAGAATGATATCTCATGTACCAGACATTACTGATCCAGAACAAATGCCTTGGGAAAAAAATTACCCTGAAAATGTCAAGTATTCAGGTTACCAAAGAACTGGGAATTTCGGCAGTGACCCAAGCACAGAGAGTCCACACCGGACACTGCATGTTCCTCACTGGGCCCTGGAGGCCTGGGTTCCTCAGACAGAGCCCTGGTTTCTGAGGTTTCTGGCCTCTGCAGCTTCCCTGAGGGATGCTGCCTACCTGACTCCTGGGGAACTTCAGCCTTGATGCCTTCCTGCTCGGTTGGGCTGCCNAGGCCAGCAGGAAAGAACTCATGTGTGCCCAAAAGAGCCAGCCTTACCATGTGAGCGGGGGGCTTCTGAGCAAGAGCAGAGGGCCAGCTCTTGCCTAAGCCAGCGGAAGTCAGCTTACTGGAGAGATGAGCACCTGAGACTGGCTGTCGGGAGGTTTGAGTCCTAACCCTCACCTCTGATGCTGCCTTTGAGCTGGTGCCAAGGGTCTTCTCGCTAGACCTTAGTTGATAAAAACTGGGAATAGGATTTGAGTGGGAATGTCCACTAAGCACTTCAATTTTATGGCTTACAAGTTGTTCTTTCTTCTCTCTCTTTCAAGAGTCTGTAGATCCCAGTGAACAGGAATAGAGTCATTTAAATCACCCTGCCTGGGTTTGAATCCACTTCAGACTCTGATGTTGAGCAGGGCTGTACCCTCTCCACGCTTTCACTTTCTCTTTTTTCAGCATGGAAATCATAATATTCATCCTCTAGCCTGTGAAAGAATAAGGACTCAGAATAACATAATAATAGTGTCTGGCTATTCTTTGAGCAAGTATTNCACCAAGCGCTATACTAGACACCATGGNCACAGAAATGATCTAGCTTCAGATACTTGAGAGACCAGGGCAGGAAGATGTCTTTAGTACAAGAATTCAAGGCCAGCCTAAGCAACACAGCAAATGTTTGTCAACTGGCAAAGACAACAACAGAATAGAGGGCTGGGGAAATTTCTTNGCTGGTAAAGCAAGCCTGACAACCTGAACTCAATCCCTATAACCTAGGGGATGGAAAGAAACAGAAAACCAATGGCTTCAAGATGACCTCTGACCTCCACAAGTGTGCTGTCATACAGCCCCCACCCCCCACACAAACAAACTAAACAGAAATGGTCCATAGAGCATGTCCCTGCCCTGCAGAACATTGTTGTCTCTTCATAAGATGTTGTCCAGAAAGTCCCTCCCTGACAGTCATGAGCTTGCATCCCCAAGGGTGTAGCGATCCTGGCACCCAGTCTCTGGCATGGAGTTGGGCATGGTGCCTCTGATGTTTTTTCTCTCCTGCTTTCCCCCTCTGGATACCACTTGAAGTCTAACTTCAAAGAGAATTAGGAAAAAACAAACTCTCTCCAAGAAGTTGCCTCCTCCAGAACCCTCCTCCCACTAATTTTCATCTATCTCTGTTTATTCATATTGCATCACTCAGTCTCACAGCCTCGCCCCAGTTGCCCTGTTTAGAGAGCTGTGAGATCCCTCAGTGCCTCCCTGCTCTCCTAAGAATACATTCTGGCCTCGCTCTTCCTAGAACCAGACTCAGCCATGATCTCCTTGGCCAGGAAGGACGCTGGCTGCAGGAACATTCAATTATATTCCCCCGGGGCTGGCTGGGGAAATCGCTCAGTTCCTGTACAGTCAGCAGGGAAGGCAATCAGGAATTAGCTGGCCACTGCCACAAGCAGATGTGTCCCCAACCCAGAAGGGAGAACAAGCAGCTCCAGAGCCAGCTGTGGTTGGTAGGGGAGGCCTAGGTAGAGGAATGAGGCCCTGGCACAAAACAGGCAGCCACAAAGGGTTACAGGCAACATTCTGGAGGTGTGGNGCTGCTCCATCCAGGCTGGCCAGGGGGCCAACTGGTGGATGCCTTCACANACATAGCTGAGAGCTNGTAAGACAATTGTTTTCACCCAAATCCACACTAGCTGTTTAAGGAATTTCCAGATCCTTTGCTTGAGCCCAGATTATGAAAATAAAACAAAATAAAATAAACCACCTCTAGAGGAATCCTGAGGCCTTCCTTGCCACTGTGTACATCTCAGAGGCTAGAAGAGAGAGAGACAGAGACAGAGACAGAGAATAGAAGCCCTGTGGCCAATCTCAGGAGATCTTAGGCCAGACAGGCTAAATTATAGTCTATGAGGAGCTAGGGTGGGTTCTTGACTGACAAACATTCTCTAGTGCCAGGTGCTGTGCTAAGGTTCTAAAGTCCAATCAAATATGGAAAGGCATGGCCTGGTAGGTAGAGGTATAGAGGAAAGAGGTTGGCCCTCTGAGTTACAGGAAACACCACAGTGATCTTTGGGGTTCAGATGCCTCTGGAACTTGCTTCCCTACAAAACCCCTCATCTCTGCAGGTGCTCTAATGCTTCCGCAGTGTTTGTGGTTACTGATTGGTACTGGAGAGGTGGTTCAGTGGTTAAGAACACATACTGCTCTTCCAGAAGATCTAGATTGGGTTCCCAGCACCCATGTCAGGCAGCTCACAACCACCTGTAAACTACAGTTCCAAGGGATCTGAAGCCCTCTTCTGGACTCTACAGGTTCCTGCACTCACGTGCACATACCTATGCGTAAACATACATACACACACANAGATTTTTAAGAAACAATAACACAAGTTAAAAAAGAGTTACTTGTTTTATGAGGAAATTCACAAAACCCTTAAATCTTCTAGTAGCAAAATTTAAGGTGGTCAATAAAACACCTGTTGTACTGAAACCAAGATGCTAAGAGATGGGGCAAGTCAGTGGGCTCTCNGGTGCTCCAAGGGTGGTGNTTCAGTGCCAACGGCATGAAAGAGCTGAGGGGAGCCAGGACAAGTGGACAAGGTGGGACCTAGTCACTGCTTTCCTGCCCACTCATGGGACTGTGCTCCCTACAGAGTTTGAGATGGTCCCTCTTCACATTCATTAACATGTTGAAATAAATCATCGTTTCACGAGACTAACAAAAGACACACTTGTGTATTGTGAACAGTGCTCGGGGAGTCTTTGCAGCTCCCATATTTCTTGATTATGTCCCCCTGGGGCCAAGAAACTGCACAGGCAGATTCAGGATNATCTAAAGTCAGCAAGTCAAAAACTAAGTGTCCTCAGAACCCAACAGGAGAGGCCATGACACGAGGCAGCAAATCCTTGAAGCTGATCTCATCGCGGTTTGGGCCCAGTGTCTGGGGGCTTCCCAAGAAACTGGGACCCATCTTTCTCTCCAGGGGCTAAGGAGCCTTACAGCCTCTGCTGCCTTCCTCTTCCAGGCAGTGCCCAGCAAGGACACCCAGCCCTTAAGATTAACAAAATAACTGGCAACAAATGCTGGCAAAGTTATGGAGAAAGAGAAATTCTCACCCACAGTTGGCGGGAATATAACTGGTGCAGCCANTCTNGAAACTCTGGGGAATCCTCCAAACAACGAAAATGAAATGTACCACGTGACCCAGCTATACCATTACCTGGCATATGCCCAAAGGATGCCTCCCACTCCACATTTGCTCCACAATGCTATTGCCACCTTACTCACAATAGCCATAGAAACAATCTAAATGTCCTTCAACAGATGAAGAGATAATGAAAATGTGGTACATATACATCACGGAATATGATTCAGCTATAAAGAAAAATGTAATCATGGGATTTGCGGGTAAACTGATAGCCTTAGAAAAGATAATATTGAGTGAACCGGAAAGACAAACACCACCCCTCATCAAGGAAGCCTTTCTATAGCAAATAGAGACAGAAAACCGTAACTGGACAGAATGCAAATATCAACATATCAACAGATGGTGGAGGCCCAGCCCCAACGAATACATCTACATCAGAGCTCTTGAAAAGGGTGTGGAAAGAGTCTATCAGTTCGAGGGGGGCACCGGAGGGGTTCAAGGGATGATATCTGGGAGGTGCTAGAGGGAGAGGGAANGGAATGTAATTCTATTTCGATTAAAAACATTTAAGAAAGAAAGAAAGAAAAGAAAAGAAAGAAGGGAGGCGGGGAGGGAGGGGAGGGAAGGAGGAATGCGCGTCTCCCTCTCGTCCGATTCTAACCTACCGCGCGGGCATATCACCCAGAACGTTGGCGCTGCCGCGCGGTGTTTCCAAAACAATTCCATGGCTCAACAAACGTATATTGTTTAATTTCTAGTGTTAATGTTTTCCGGCTTTCTTTTCCTTCTTCCACTTAGCGAGCAATATGAGCTGAGAGAAGCAGATGGGGCCAAGAGAGTGAATTCACGCCTGAAGCGTCGCCAATTTGCACTATGGTTCAGTCCCCAGTGACCCAGCCACTGTTCTGCCCCGGCATTAGACTTTGATCCCGAGGTCCGAGTGGAAGGGGCAACTGGTGTACGTACCCACTGGGTGGCGCGCTTAACGATCACTTGTGGCCATGTCTCTTTGCCAGTGGTGCCTTTTCACTTCTAAAATCCCAGTGCAGACAAAGGATGACTGTCCCTTTCAGGAGAGACGAAGTTTTTTGCTTTTTTTTTTTTTTATTTCATTTTATTAATTGATTTCACGCCTCCCTCTTTTCTGCGAGCAGGTCCTGCCACAAACTCGATGGTATTATCAGTAGCCAGACCAAACAATATAAATAAAAGCATAACAAAGAAGGGCTGGAGGGACAATGATGGTTCAGGGGTTAAGAGCCCTGTGGCTCTTCCAGAGGACTCTGGTTCAATTNCCAGCACCTACAATGGACACAGCTCACAACCCACATTAATTCTAGTTCCAAGAGATCAAACAACTCAGACTCACTGAGCACCAGCTCACATGTGTACATATGCATGCATAGTAAATTATTTTTAAAAGCATAGCAAATTCAGCAGTTGTTTTTTTTTTTTTTTAAATAGAGCATTGAGATTTGAAGAGGAAATTTGGAAGTCTTCTGACCACAAAAATATTACTCAAAATTAGGTCTAAACATCGGCTGTTTGATTCCTGAGTTTGAATTCANTGCTACTCTTCCTGTCAGGCTTGGGAAACAAGCCCAACTGCCTGGAGATTATATCAGTGTAAATATATCCCATGCAACATTAGGGATATAGTTAAATTGAAAGAATCCAATGTTTATCTGACTGCTGGATGATGGTTAACACACACCTTTGTAATCAAATTTCTAAATGGGCTTATTAAATAAAAACATGGAGCCAGAAATAGGGGTGAAAATTTGACAGAGATCAGAGGAATTAGGAACAGCCACCAGCTAACCTCACCTCACCAACTCTGGTGCTTCCACAGTCAGCCGACTTCCTGTCTAAGCAGGCTTATATGCCTTTTCTGTTCTGTTCTCTAATTGGCTCTCTCAGCCCAGCTACATCACTTCTTCTACCTGCCCAGATCTGTCACTTCCTATTTATCTGTACTATGGTTAACTAGTGTTGGGATTAAAGGCATGTGTCACCACGCTTGACTCTGTTCCCTAGTATGGCCTTGAACTCACAGAGATCCAGATGGATTAAGGGCATGTGCTAACATTGCATGATTTCTCTTTTTACTAATAGTGGCTGACCTTTATCCTCTGATCCTCAGATAAATTTTATTGGGGCACACAGATAAAATATCACCACACACCTTTAATCCCAGCNNTGGGGAGGCAGAGACAAGCAGACCTCTGAGTCTGAGGCTAGCCTAGTCTACAGAGTGAATTCTAGGACTGACAGGACCACACAGGAAAAAAAAAAAAAAAAAAAGATTATGTTTAAGACAGGCTGAAAATCCTGGGACAGTATTCTGTTGGGGCAGAATCAAGGTTTCTCAACTCCATGTCCTTTCCACTGTATGCCAAGTCACCTCCATCCCNTGTTGGCTAAGAGGTGAATGCTGAACTTTTGACCCTTGTCTCCTGGTGGGGCAGGACAAGTGCCAGGCACTCTTTTTCTTTGTAAAGTAACCCAAGCCTGCCTCATTATAGTGAGAGTCAGGTAAAACAGTATAAATGTTCCAAGAATGCATTATGGGTAAAACATACAGACCTTCGACATTTCTGCTTCTATCATCCCNTATGGCTAGTTGAGAGACTTCATAAGCAGTATTTTCACTTTGTGAGATACATTCCCCAGGAATCATTTGATAGAGGCTTGTATGACAACAGTCGATATCCAAGTCGCCTCCTACACAAATGGAATCTCTGGAAAGAAGGCCACCAGCTTTGCTTTCTGACTCATTGCTAACCAAGAGAGCAGACATNTNACCTTCTAGGAGAGTTATGGTGGTTGATTACATCCTCAAGATGACAGCCACCTTTCTGATAGAGNGCTTGGGNGATCCTTAGCCAAGCCTCTAGCATTCCTTGTGCCCCAGCTCCTCCTGGATACAACCACAAGGCCCCCACACCACTAGCACAGAGCAGAGGGGGAATCATGTGCTCCCAGATGAAAATCCCAGTGCTGAGGCTGACCTGCCTGTACTGAGTTCTCACCAGGCCCATATAGGACACTTCCTTCTCCACCAGTGCCAGGGATGGAGTGACAAAAGCTGACTGGCCTTCAGGAACTCAGGGTTTCCTGAACCCCCTTTCCATAAGAACCTGTAGTGGATAGCTATTTTGGCCTTTAGCTGTAAGGCGGCCCCCTTAGCCAGGCAGCTAACACCTCCCTTTTAAGGTGTGGTCAAAACCTGAGCCCCTTGAAAACTCTGGGATGTTACATGACCTCTCTCTTTCTTAGCTCGCCATTTCGGGATAGCTTGTCTTGAAAGGCGGATCAGAGACCGAGCTAGAATTCTCCTCTGAATTGCGTCACTCTCTTGTTCGTCCCTGCTCCCTCCCCTCTGTTCCACAAGTTGTTTCTAAAATAAAGCTATCTTGATAAAATATATAAATAATTGAGCTGGCGGTATAATCGCCGTAATAAGAACCCTGCGACCTCAGCTGTTCAGAATCTCCAAAACACAAAATTGTGTTCACATCCCTTTGCTACCCATCGCTAAGTTCAACCTAATGTCACAGAAGGCAAAGAATAAGTGGTCACACAGCAAGACTTCAAGGTACTGGTGCTGAGTTAGCAGAAGACTCTGCACACAAGCCAATGACCCAATGTAATTTTTGTTGTTTTAGTTTGTTAGTCTGTTAAGATAAATTGTCTCTGTGTAGCTCCTGTCTCTTATACACATCTAGATGTGTATAAGAGACAGGGGTTTCTCTGTGTAGCTTTGGTGCCTTTCCTGGAACTCACTTGGTAGCCCAGGCTGGCCTCGAACTCACAGAGATCCGCCTGCCTCTGCCTCCCGAGTGCTGGGATTAAAGGCATGTGCCACCACCCAGCTCCCAATAAATATTAATGTATTTTTTTCACACAGTATATATTTACTGAGAGGCTTTTCCACACCAGGCATGGAGAAGGCTCTGGGAAGTAGGAGGGAACAGGATNGCAAATTCTTGCCCTGCTGGGAAGCAAGCTAGATGAGAAACAGTGATATAATTTGATGAGGCTTATGCTGGGAAAGTGAGGCTGCTATGACTTAGACAGGGGTCCCATCCCAGTATAGGGGAACAGAGATCGGGGTCAGAAAAAGGCTCTTTTAAAAATGGGGAAGACCTGAGAGCTGAGACTCTCTGAGCTCAGAGATGGTGGGTGATGCTGAGGGGCGGGGGAAAGGAGGTTTTTGAAACTTGCACAGGAAAAGCAAGAGAAAAAGAAACCAGATCAAAGAGCCACATGCAATAGGACTCCATGTATCCAGAGTCCGGAATCTCTGGAAAGAGAAAAATGAATGGTTACCAGCGCTGAGCAGGAGAATGTGCAGTGACTGTCATGAGTACGAGTGTCTTTTGAGGGATAATAACAGTGTTGTGGAATTAGTTGCTACATGATGGATGCAATTCTAGTTGATACTAGTGATGATACTAGAAAAAAAACCAACCCAATGACACTGAGATTTTAAAAGGGTGAATTGGGGGCTAGGGAGGTGGCTCAGTGGGTAAGAACACCTACTGTGTGAGTGTGAGGACCTGTCTGAGTTTGCTTCTCCATTGCTGTGATAAAACTCTAACCAAAACCAAGTTGGAGAGGAAAGGACTTGTTTGGCTTACACTCGTGGGTAACGGTCCATCGCTGAGAGGGGTAAGAGCAGGAACTCAGGCAGGAACTTGAGGCAGGAACAGAACCACAAAGGAACACTGTTGACTGGCTTACTTACACTCCATGGCTCCCTCAGCTTGCTTGCTGACACCACTGAGGACCATTTGCCAGGGGTGGCAACTGCTCACAGTGGACTGGGCCCTCCCACACCAATCATTAATCAAGAAAATGCCACACAGATATGCCCACAGGCCAATCTGATAGAAGCAATTCCTCAATTGAGGGTCTCTCTTTCCAGGTGACTCTACTTTATTTCAAGTTGACAGAAACTAAGCAGCCTAAGGACTGGGGCTTAAATCCCCAACACTAACATAAAAATCTAGGCATGGCCACACATGCCTGTAACCCCTGATAGGGAAAGAAACAGCAGGATCCTAGGAGCTTCCTGGCTAGCCAAGCTTCAGGCTCAGAGAGGGACCCTATGTCAAGGGAAGAAGGTAGAGAGTGATCGAGGAAGACATCCAGCATCCTCCTCTGGCCCCCACATGTACAGGTAGCTTGCACNTACACGTACACACGCCACACACACAAAGTGATGAATTGTATGTAGGTTATAGTTCAGCGTTGTAAAAGAGAGTGTGGCTCTGAGGTCCACTGAGCAACTGAATTGTATTCACTTGGCATGGAAGGGCAGGTTGCCTTCTGACAAGCCTGATCCTGAGAGTCACGAAAACCAGCGGGTGTTAATTCAGAGTGACNTAGTCCGACTTTCCCTCTAGGAAGCTCACATGGCTGTCACCAGGAGGCTACATTACAGGCGGGACTAGTGGGAGGGCTGATACTGTTCCCCAGATGAGAACCAGGGACAACAGCGAAAAGACAAAATCAGGGTTCAGAGAGAGACCAGAGCTCAGGGACTGTGGTGAGGGGAGAGGGAGAAGAGGGACGAACCTAGGATGGCTGAGGTGAATGGGGCTGGGGTGAGGATGGCTGAGGTGAATGGGGCTGGGGTGAGGATGGCTGAGGTGAATGGGGCTGGGGAGGGGGTGCCAGAGGAAATGGGACAAGGAGCCACTTATAAGGATGGAGAGCTGGAGGTGAGGGGGCCACCTGAGTTTGAGACACCTACATGAAAAACAAGGGACTCATATCTAGGAGAAACCACTGGACTTTCATCACCAATGCTTTGGGAATGGGCAAGCTGCCCTGAGCGTGGAAGGCAAAAG
>LZPO01066356.1:671-19215 GCA_001675575.1 Neotoma lepida | reverse complement strand
GAGACAAGGTTCTCTGTGTAGCCCTTGTTGTTCTGGAACTTGCTCTGTAGATCAGACTGGCCTTGAACTCACAGAGATCTGTCTGTCTCTGCCTCTGCCTCTGCCTCCTGAGTGCTGGGATTAAGGGCATGTGCCAGCTTACATTTGTAACTTTATGTGTGCTACAAATTATTATTGTTGGCATGAATAACTTAAATGTGTATGTGTGTGAATATAAACATCTTTAGAATGATTTTTGCCTGCTACTACGTCTTTTGAAAAGCAAGTTGTTCTCTCCCATTTCTGGTGAATTCACTCAGAGTACTGGGGGCAAAGAGCAACAGAGACCCTTCTCCCAAGCTTCTCACATCCTCTTGCCCCCAGTGATCTCCAAGATCTTTACCCCAGACACTTTACTAAGAGTTTGCTAACAACTTCGATTTGGGCTTTCCCACTCCCTAGCTCATACACAAAAAGACTGGGGGTCCAACACCCTGACCCTTGGAGACCCTGTGGTCTCCACCACAGCTTCCTAGGAGGTGGGCTACATAGGTGGGCAGAGCTTGTGACAGTTCCAGGAGGTGGAAGACCAGCAGCTCTGGCCAACCTGTCCAGGAAAGGACACAGATCCTAATTAAGACCCAGTATCACCAAGAGGCTCAAAATCCAAGAGGTTCTGTGGCAGATTCCTGGGAACAGGTATGGACCCTGTCCTGATCTGAGATGCAACACTCCAACCTGTGTATGCTCCTGGAATGTCTGGGTGCCCTNTGCTGGGGCCTCCCGGGGAGACCTACAACACTGCACTAACTTTAAGAGCCTGCTGTTCAACTATACTAAGTTGAACAAGAACGGAAAGATCTTTCGCAGGGAGAGCCGGAGACTACAAATGGCTCTGTAGAGGGTCTTTAACCTCTGCTAATTAGTTGAGTTCCCGGAGTGTGGGAAAATGTATGAGGTACCTGCGCAGGGCTGCGGAGGGAAGGGGAAGGACTGCTTGCTTTTCCAGACATTGCCTTCTGTTCTCTTCTTTTGGCCTCTGGACATGAGGGTGGGGGTGGGCAAGCGATTTACTCGATGAGATAGGCCTAGCACAGTCACAGGAAGCAGGTAATTGCTGCTATTAGTGACTGTTGAGTATGCAGTGCCTATCTTCTTGTGAGGAATAAGAAAGCAGAAGCAAACAGTTCTTCCAAGAGCTTGTCTCCTTCCATGGGACTCGCTCCAGTGGCTGGGTGCCAGCAGCACCCCCACACAGCTGGGGCTGCAGAGCCAGACTCCCAACTGGCCAATGTTGGCAGCTGTCCTACAGATCTTGCAGTAAGGTTCAAAGATATGTGATTCCCTGTGTTGGTGCTTCAAGCCTGATGTCCCTTTTATAACCCTTGTCAAATTGCCATGGCTCTCCCTGTAGATTTTCATGACTATGGACAACAGCCATTATCTGACCTCCAGGGGAATGGAGATGTCTTAGGATTCTGGATTCTGGGAAAGAGAGCTATAAAAGTGAGTGGAACCGATCCACACCAGCTGTGTCTGTGCAACACTGTGGTGAGCCAAGGTACAAATCCCAGCCACGGTGAAGAAAACCTTTAAACAAATGTATTCTGGGCTCAAAGACTTCTTATACACTCATGCATATGCATGTATACACACACTTACATACACACACACACACACACACACACACACACACACACACACGGTTTCACTTCTAAAAGCATAAAAGAGAGGGGCAAAAAAATGTAAAAATATCTGTAAAGTGGTTCCTTTTAACTTGGGGGAGGGGGAAAAGAAGCTGACCAAGCAGAGGGCTTAATTTTCAAGTTGAGAATTACAATAAAAACTTTAAATTAATTACACATGGGAAGTTTTCAAAGGCTTCACCAGCCAAAGAACATGACATTGAAAATTCCCTTCCTGGAGCTGAGGGTGTAGTGCAGTTGGTAGTGTACGCTTGGCATGCACGAGGGCCTGGGCTCCATCCCCAGCACCAAATAAATCAGATGTGTTGGAGCAAGCATATGATCCCACCACTTGGGAGGATGAGAAGTTCAATAAGTCATTCTCAGCCTTGTGGCTAGTTCAGTGCCAATCTAGGATATACGAGACTTTGTCTCAAATGAGAAGTGTCTTCCTTTTCTTACTACCTAATTTGTAGGAAAAAGCACTTTAACCCTAAAAGCATGTGGAACCTAATAAGATGTTCCTAATAGAGACAACAGCCCTAGAGACAGTGGGCCCATTCTAGCCCAGGTGGCACATACAGCTTGGGGATTGCAGGCTCCAACCTCTTCTCCCCTTGCTCTACCACAGGGAGGGAAGGCTTGCCCCCTCAATGTCCTTTGCCAGGCTTGAGGCAAAAGGCTCCAGAGATGAGCAATGAAGGGCTTTAAGCCAGGCAGCCCTACTCTGCCAGGTTTTGTATAGTGGGAGCACTGCTCAGCTCCGCATACATCCCAGGGACCTTGCCTTTCATGCCAGGGTGAGACTACAGCAAGCCCCACCCACAGGTACTGCCCCTGGGTGTGACTTGAAAAGGGCAAACCTTTCCTGACTGAAGGTTTCCTTTGACATCAAGGCATCTCACTTGAACTTCCTGTAACACTCAGCGCATTAAGAAAAACCTGTAAGGAAATGGGTTGAGTCCCCACGGGTTTTACCTGGCAGGGTCAACTCCCTCTAAAAACCAATGCCCATGTCAGGAGCTGACCTCAGAAAGTCAGGGCCCAATCTGAAGCTCACAGCTGGCAAATATTTCAGCAGAACAAATCACTCTTTCCCCTTGAGGAGCTACAGATTGAAGCCAAGGGCTCCATACAAACCAGGGATGCCCGATACCACTGAGCCACACCCCAACCTAACAGAGCAGTCTCCAGGGAAGGATAAAAACATCCAGAGGGCTAGGCAGAACACTACTTGTGTAACTAAAGAATGGAAATGTGACACCCCAAAGCAGTGGGCTGGCCAGCCAGATCCAGCATGAGCAGAGACAAAAGGGTCTGCAGACCAGCTGTGGTGGCACGAGCCTGTCATTCCAGCACGTGGGAGGCTGATGAGGAGAATCATATGTTCTAAGCCAGCCTGTCCTACATAAGATCCTAAATAAAACAGGTGGCGTTTCAATGTTTAAAAAGAGAATCGCTGGGATTAAAATGTATGCACATAAATTTATTGTCGTTTTAAACATTTTCATAAAATTTTAATTTTTAAAAGAATATGCTGCATACAAAAATTACAAATAATATGTTTTTCATTTAAGTTCTGTATAATTCGTCAATTTTTACAGGATGCTTTTGTAATTTGCCACTCTTGTGTCTGCAGGGAACTTGTGGATGTAATTCACCCATGACCTAATACAATCAGACAATTAATGTTTGGTTACTACTGCATTCATTCAGTAGTCACTCGAGTCACGCAATGGATGTGGGCTATCGGTCAGGAGAGGACATGTGAAATGGTTCAGAATTAATTTGCCTCCTGGAAGAAAACTCCAGGAGTTTCCTTCCCATTGGTAAGCTCAGAATCAGAAGTCCCATCCAGGGGGTGCAGCTGGCATGGAGACATCACCTCTCAACTGCTGTCCTGTGAAAGACAAGACACGTGGCCTCCAGGGGCACTTGCCAGCACTCAAGTTTCTCCTCTTGCTGATTTGGTGAGTTGTTCATTTTCTTGGTAGTAAAGGCCACCTTTGAAATAACCCAAGCCTCCATGTTCCCCAGAGCCCTGGTGCTAAGACACAATGCTTAGAGAACTAGGCAACCTCCGGCCAGTGCTTCCACAAGCATCTTATTAGGAGGGAACAACCTAATCCCATCCTTTGTAAAACTCACAGGGCACTGCTCCAGACCTCAGTCCATCTGAGGTGTCACATGCTGTGACAGCATCTTTGCCACTCGGACCAGAACACAAAGACCATGTTTCCTGGATGGAAACATGGCAGCATCTGAAGCAGGGCTTTTGAGTCTCTCATGGCTGAAGTATACGATGCATGTGTTAACAGGCTCAGGAAGAAAATGAAAAACAAAAAAACTGTGGAGACTGATTGAGAGAGAAGGGACACTTGACAGTTACTTGGCACTGAGGTGCCTGCATCCAGTCCTCACCACCCAGCTCTGTACTTAAGGGCTGGCATTCCTTTGGGTGGCAGGAAGATAGAAACAGGATGAGCATTTCAGACAAAGTCAGCAACATATGAAGGAGTTGCTGGTAGACTGGGGCCCAGACAACAGTGCAGGAGAGAAGGAAATGGTGTTTGAAAAGTACCTAATACGAGGGGAATGAGGCCAAGTAAGAAGAGAGAGAAAATACACACAACATACAGTGTATGTATATAGACACACCCTACGTGTATGTGTGTGTAAAAGATCACTGCACCCCAGTAACCATCCTTAGTAATCTATCCCTATGGACAGCTATGTGCTAGGTGAGTTTTCACAGGACAACAAAACCTAAAGAAAACACAGGCAAGCCACAGTAGCATGTGCTGTTGAGTGACAGGCCAACCAGAAAGTATGCCAGTGACTTACACCGACTGATCTTTATGCCCTGGGATAGTTGAGGCTTCTGAAGAGGAACCTTGAGCCTGAACGAGAACAATGAGTGGTATTTTAGAGGAAGCTTGCTACAGACAAACCACAGCAGAAAGGATTCCTATTCAACAGGAAACCTATTGAACAGGAAACCTATTCAAACTGTGAGCACGTTGTTCGGGGATCTTCCACTTGCATCACTTTAGGAAAGGATCCCACTGTCCTTCACAAAGTCCAGCTANACCTTGGAACAATCGACCTCTAGAGAGCTCACAGGCTCACACAGCTCCCACTCTGGCTAAATCAACACTGGGTGTCAGTGTTTGTAGGAAAGTATAAGATATAACCCTTGACTCGGGGACAGAAATGATGTCCCTATCAATGTCCGGTGAGTTTCCAGGGTGGCTCTGCAGCAGTGAAGGCTCACTACTGAGAAAAGGTCACTACCTTTTATCTCTGGGCAGCACAGACATGTCTTAAGGACTACCAGACTTGATGTTTATCAAGATACTACATTTGGGATGGACCAAAAGGTCTTTTTGGTAACTCAGCAGTTTCCTCAGAACTGGATCCCAGGAAGTGTCCTGTAACAGCCTTCCTAGCATATTCCTGCATCAGTTTGGGAGCATCATCTGTCTGTAGCCAATCACCAGTTCAGAATCAGAAGTCAAAGTAATCGTAGACTATGGCTTAATACCATCCAAAGTGGACTGCCGAGTCACACCCCATCTAATAAGGTATCTATCTCAGGCTCTGCAAAAGATTGTGGAAACAAGTGGAACCAGGTCAAACTGAAAACAAAAGCAAGGTAATCTGTGTGCACGGCCTCTAACCAGTCCATGCGAAACCTGAAAAATCTCTATTTGGCCCGAGAGAAATCCCACCCTGGCTCTTAACAAGCCAGTTAAGAGGTGAGTGGAAAGCAGAAGCGGAGACAAACTGAGATACGAACTTCTCTCAGCATCCTGCAGTCCCGTGACAACGTGGATTCATGAAAGGGCAATCTATGAAGAAGTGAAGGAACGTCCCACGTTGTATGGGCAGACTGGCTTCCTGTATGACAGAACTGACAGGTGCTTGTCACTCAGCACAGTGAGTTGAAGGAATATTAAGGAGAAAACTGGTTAATTAGGGCAGATGGAGAGCTGATGCAGATTTGCATTTCCTAAGGTGACACAGTGTCAGTATTCACTGTGGCACATCTGGCCATCAGCCTCCCCAGACAAGTGAAAGCCAAATGGATGAGAAGAAGCTCTTTGGAGCCTTGAGGTTCTGGGCTCTGAATTATAGTTAAAAAAACTTACTTTCAAGACAAAAACAGCCAGGTGATGATGGCACACACCTTTAACTCCAGCATTTGGGAGGCAGAGGCAGGCAGATCTCTCAGTTTGAGGCCAGCCTGGTCTACAGAGAGAGTTCCAGGACAGCCAGGGCTACACGGAGAAACCTGTCTCAAAAAAACAAAAGACAAAACCATCCAAAGATGTTCAGAAATATAGCTGTGTGTCAATGCAGGACCACCCACGGCACCAGTCCCAAAAGATGGTACTGCCTAGCATCATCATGGCCATCCTGGTTTGTCTAAGCANGCTCTGTGATATACATTCAAGCGACAACATGGACTGATGAAGCTCGTGTCAGCAGCCCCTTTGTTGGGTGACATGTGACTGTCTTTTAAGGAATCACATGCTCTAGGATTCTAACAGAGGGAACCAGGGTTCTTATTTCTACAACAGCTGAAGTATATTCTCTGACTGACTGACTCCAGAGAAACAACTTCTAGACTCCCATCTAACCAAGAAAAAAGAAGGCACAGAAAAAGCTGCACCCACTTAAGATTCTCTACTTAGAGGTCTTTCTCTGAGCCAGCCTAGATCATCATCCAACAAGAAGAGTTCATGGGACTTGGTCATCCTCACTATGACCTTTAACAAAAATACTTACCCTTATTAACCAAGCATGTGGAACTTAACTCTCACATTAATTGAGAAACCCCACGTCCTGAAACAGCCGGCTAGAAAGCGAAGCAGAAGCAGTTCCCCCTGCATTAGCACTCACACGGCAAGGGGTCAAGGAGCCGGCTGAGGAACCCATGGGAAGGTGTCTCAAAGGAAGACACCATATGTGGAGTCTGGTCATTGAGAAACCGGCTAATTCGTCCTCATACCACTCGTTAAAGAACTGTGCAATAACTTTCCAAGCAACTGTCTGATGTTTTAACACACAGGGTTGCCAAAGATGTTAGAGAAATATCTGGATCTAGGAGAATCTGGCCACACTTTCTGAAAGAACAGCAATTTTTGTAATGTTAAATGTTAAGATACATTTTCAAATATGAAGGATATATGTGTACTGGAGTAAAAGTGTCTGGCAAGCTGACAGTCAGCCAAGGGAAAACAGATCAACTGAGTCCAGGTTGTGGCCATTCGGACATTCTCCATAAGGCTCTTTCTACCCAAACGGACCCAAATTGGACAAATGTAAGAATGTTCAAAACTCCCGTCACTGTCTCGAACTGACCTTAAAGACAGCACCTGTCCTTGGATACCTCCAAAGGGTCTGAACGTTTTCATGCTTTCCCCTTCACTACCTCCAAACCCATCAAGTGCATTCTGGAGCACTAACTGGTTTTCCCAAGATACTGCCATGAAATAGCTCTATGTCTGGCTCAGCGATGGGTCTGGGAAAGCGTCCTTTAAAGCACTGCATTAGGCCAGGCAATCAGCAAGCTGAGCTACGTTCTCAGCCATTTTCCTGTAGACAGAGCACTGTTGCCCTTTTCCTTTCTGATTTTTTTCACTCAATAATTACTCCACACCCACCACAGGCCAGAGTCAGTAGTAGGTGCTATCTGAGTAGGGGTGAACAAGAGGAAGTCATTTTAAGAGGGCAGACAATTTCAGACGATTAGTGCCAGCAGAAAACAAACAGGGTCAGAGAATTCAGCCCGGGGTAGGATGGGGAGGGAAGAAGAGCCCTACTTCAGACACTCAAGGAAACACCAGCAGAGCTGACGAAGGCTCAGTGGAGAGCTGAGAGACAACAGATCCTAAGGAAATGCTCTCCAGGCCAAGGGGATAGACACAAGGCTCTGAGGTAACAGAACTGATCTGACACAACTTGTATCAGAAGTTATAAAGCACAGGGATTTGTTTGTCTCCACTGGTTTTCATCTTTTACAACAGCCCATTCTTCTGTGTGGACCTTGACTCTAATATTCCCACTTTCCACCTCTAGCTTTCTTTAGAAAAGAGAAAGAAAGTATGGTAAAAAGGATGCTTAAGAAGTATGTAGGGCAGGGAACAAGCAGGAGAACATTTAGTTCAGTTCCTTACTTAGGATGACTAAACTAAGGCTCTCCCACCTCCTTGGCACTTAGGGTAGAACCTAAGCCTCATGCTCATTTTCCCACATCACTGACGAGCTCTCAGTCCCTGGGACATGGTGCTCTGTGGGATACACTTGGGTCATCCTTGGTCAGGTAGTGTCTAGTCACTGCAATCTGATTTCTAGCCAGCCATTACCCATTACCCCTCCAGGGGCAGACACTTATTAGGTGCTGCTTGGGCCTTCAGTTGTCTGCAAGTCAAGTGTTCCCCACATTCAGAGACTACGTTAGTAAACATTTTCCCCCGTCCTTAGCTCTTGCAGACTATGTAACTGAATTAAAAATGTTAAAAATGTTCATTTAGGAAAAAAAAAACCTCATAAATAATGTATTCGTATATATAAAAATGAGACACATCCAAAAGTCACAATTCCTCATTTACAAACTCCATAACAAAATAAGCATCTTAAAAATTCAGTACTCCAAAACACTGTTTTACAACAGTTTCCATCGAAGAAGAAAAGAGAAATGAATCACAATTCCATGCACAGCTTCAGCAATAAGATGAGGAAGATGTAAAAACTCCATGGTGTTTTTCAGATACTGTTTTCCTCCTGTACTGGAGAAGGGACCAAGAATGTACATAACCTACAGAGTCCCCAAGAAAGGGGGTATCATCTGGGATGCTCTTTCCCTCAGAGAAAGACGGCTTTCTGCAGGCAACATCATGTATCAAACCATTTGCTTCTCTTCATAAGGGACGCTCCTTTAGAAGGGCCTAACAATTTCTGCTTATACTGCTCAACCAGCCGGTTGAAGTGGGCTTCTGCCTTATTTTCCTTAGCTTTTCTCTTAGGTGCCTGTGAAAGAAAGCAGACATAAAACAATCATTTTTCTTTCTTTCTCTTTCTTTCCCTCTCTCTCTCCCTCCTCCCTCCCTTTTGCTTTCTTGCCTTCTTACTTACCTACCTGCACACCTGAAACTCACTATGTACTTGAGGATGACCTTAAACTTCTGGCCCTTACTTCTCCTCAAGTGCCACCACCATGCCTAGTTAATTTCAAACACTAAACATCACTTTACTGTCAAGACACCCAAACCAGAAAATAAGTAGGTGCACTTCCAGAGAGAACCCTAGTTTGGACATCCTTGTTTGCTCTTGCCCCTACAAGAATTCCATTTATGAAATATCAGAGACTAGATCACTACAATATAATATGATATAGTCGGAAATTTCCCACAGACAGATTTGAATAGAACAGGATGCTAGTGACTCTTCTGCTCTTAAAGGGAAGGGAGATAAAAGCTTGACTTCAAATGCACAAGAATCCAGGACTGGAGCTGGAGAGATGACTCAGGGGTTAAAGGCACTGGCTGCTCTTCCAGAGGATCCTGGCTCTATTTCCAGTACCCACACTGCATCACAAAACCATCTGTAACTCCAGACCTAGGAGAGTCAATGCCCTCTTCTGGTCTCTGTGGATACCACCCATGTCTTTGGTACAGAGACACACATGCAGGCAACAGACCCATACACATAAGAGAATGTTTTTAATTATTTAAGAAAAAAGAGCACAGGACCATTATTTTATATTAAAAAGAACTAGAGCTCTTGGGGAAATGGCTATAGCCAGAAACTGGGAAAGAAACATGTATGATGGGCCTAGAACATCTTGTACAAGAAAGCAACACTACCAAAGACAGTCAAGGTCATTTCAGAAGGATGAGGAGCTGACCCAGAGATGCTTCTATTGTCTTAGACAGGACAAGAATAATGACTACAATTGACTGAAACACAGAGCATTATATGACAATTTGGGATTTCATTGTATGTGTGTGTGTGTGTGTGTGTGTGTGTGTGAGAGAGAGAGAGAGAGAGAGAGAGAGAGAGAGAGTCTCACAGGCCACATAGCAGGTTGGTAATAGTTCACTACTCTGAAACTGATACAGCAGGAAGGGGAAGGGGAAAAAAAAAAAAAATCAATCATCTAACCTTGTCTTTCCTATATGTAAGATTCTCCTTTCTTAGAGCTCTATTTTTAAGTGCAAAAGGGTCGTCTGAATTGGAAAATCAGCATTCTGTAACCCATAACGAAATAACAGGTGTGCATGACAATCCACTGTTTTTAAAAACCAAAGGTAAGCAGCTAGGGGTATAGCTCAATAGCAGAGCACTTTCTAAGCATGAGAAAGGCCTTGGGTTTGATCCTAGCACTGCAAAGCAAAAAACTAAAAAATAATTGAAAGCTGCTATGGGATTTTCTAAATAGACCGGTAAGTGGACAATTCCGACACCTACTGACTGATCTTGGCATTACTAACAGTGAACAACCAAAATGCAGTCACAGAGCAAGGAAACTCTCACCACCTATGAAGTGTTCTTTCCAAGAAAACTAAATCTGGTTACACCTCTAGACCATTATACCAGCTGACAGTCAATACGAGGTGCCCCTGGGACAAGTTACATGATACTGTAAGGAAGTAAGTGGCTGAACTCAACATAAAATACATCCTCAAGGACAAATGACCCATTTCTCCAATAAATTAACAACATGGGGAACAAGAATGTGGTAAGAAAGAATAAACACCATAGGATGAAGAAAGGGAGGGACGAATAATGCAAATATAATGTGTGGTACTAACTAAAAAAAAAAAAAACATTTTTGAGGCAATTAGGACAATTTTAATAGGGGCTATATATCAGAGAGTATAAAGAGCTTCTAATTAATCTCAGTAGATATGATAATGACATTGTGTGTGTGTTTGTGTAAAGACTTGGTCATTAGAGATGCAGTCTGAGGTTTTTCTGAGCAATCTATCTCTTGAGACATATTTACATGTAAAGTAGGATTTGCTTCCATACACTGCAGTGGGGGAAAGCAGGTACAGGAAACAGGAAAGAAGATAACTGCTCCAGTAGATGGACAAGTAGTAGGGCTTACCTTCCTCTCCACTTTATTACTGTACCTCAGCCTCTGAAGAGCTGCAGCCCTGCATGGAGAAGCTCTACTATCTACGTAGCTATCCAGAGAGTNTCCCATCTGCTCAGCCCCACAGAGCCACAGCAGCCCAAACCACATGCCCTATGGAACTCACTTGCAGGGAAGAAAGTAACTGCTGCTGCTTCTGCTTCCGCTGGCNTGTCTGGGGCTTTGGCTTCTTATGAGGAATGGACTTCACTTTGCCTTTGTCCCGCAACCTGAAGTAAGACAGCCAGGTAGATCCTGCATTAAATTCTTTCTCTGGTTAATATCTTTGGCATCCCTCTCTCTTTTTCCTTTCTTACTTATTTATTTATTTAATGTGCATTGGTGTTTTGCCATGGGTGTTGGGTTCCCCAGAACTGGAGTTACAGACAGTTGTGAGTGGCCATGTGGGTGCTGGAAATTGAACCCAGGTCCTTTGGAAGAAGTCAGTGCTCTTAACCACTGAGCCATCTCTCCAGCCCCATTCTTGGCATCTCTTAAAGAGCTTGAGAGACAAATTTGTTTTCTATATAGCTGTTTCTTTTGTTTGCTTGTTTTTTCAAGCCAGGTTTCTCCATATAGCCCTGGCTGTTCTGGAACTCGCTCTGTGGAACGGGCTGTCCTCGAACTCAGAGATCCACCTCCCCCGACTTCTCAAGTGCTGGGATTAAAGGCATGCCACCACCACTCAGCTTGCATAGCTGTTTCTAAGCCTAGAAGTAGTCACTCTTAAATGGAGTCCACAACAGCATATCCTAAGTCACAATAGTTATATATTCATTTGTTTGTCTCTTTATTTATTTATTTTTGCTGAGATTCCTGCATCTCACCTAATTTTCGGGCCTCGGTGTGAAGGGAGCGCCAGGACCTTTCTTCTCTTCTTTCCATCAGGCAACTCCACTTGCTCCACTTCAGCCTTGGTCTGGAACCCTGTCCACGAGGTGGGGCGAGTCTTCCCTTTCTGCTCTCCAGAAGCCTGACTTTGATCCTGTGTAGGGATCACTGCTTTCTGTTGCTTGTCTTTTCCAGGTTCTTTTTGCTCCTTTTGGGCCTTACCGGTTACAGGTTTGGATGCCATTTTTTGCTGCAGAAAACAAGAAATTGCACCTGATTTCCAGATGAAGTTTCCTTGCTGAAATACTCAGCAGAGGATGACCTGCTATGAGTGTGCTGAAAGTGGAACTCTTAAATACAAGCAGTTTACAGGCACTGCCTAGTAATAGATAGCCACTAGGCAGGGGACACACACACACACACACACACACACACACACACCCCACACACACACCAAAACAAAACAACCCAGAAACAGCGATGAGTAGGCCAAGATTCAAAAGCCAGTAGGAAGGAACAATCGTCACAGGTGAAGCCTGGCCCAGGCATGGCAGCACACACCTAGAATCCTAGTCACTGGGAAGGTAGGAATGGATCTGGGCTATTTGAGACCCTGTTTCAAAAAACACCTGCCCCCCCAAGTGTAACACACAAAAAGGGGGAATGCCAGCAGCAGAAACAAAGCAACTGAGAACTACTTCATGTGAAGTAGAGCTAGAAATTTTTAAGACAGTTAAGCTAGAGATCTAAGAGCTGAGAGAAAACCAACAAAATAAACACTCCAAGCTCCACAACTAGATTTATCAGTCGCATTGCAGTAAACCACGTAGGGAAGAGGAAGATAACATGAGGTAGTTGAAGTCGAAAAGACAAAATTACCAGTCTAGAATTCTCTACCCAATGAAATTATCTTTCACAAAAGTGAGAGACTTTCTCAATTTAAAAAAAAAAAAATCCAGGAAATCTGCTGCACAAGAAGGAAAAAGCGTCAGAGAAGGGGTCAGTGAAGAAAGGGATGCTAGAGCTTCAAATGCAAGCATAAGGATGTTGAAAGCTTGAAAAAAGATTCAAGTAAAATTAATGTAAAAATAAATATGTCACTTTGCCCTTTCTAATTTAATCTAAATAGACATGCTGATATAATATTTATTAAATGCCAACTATGTACCAGTCTGTAAGGGTAAGATACAGTTACAAACAACAGCCTGGTGGAACTAAAAGACATGGTGGCATGAATGAAAATGTCCCCCACAGACTCATGTTTGAATGCTTGGTCCCCAGTTAGTGGAGCTGGTTGGTGGCCTAAAAGAAAAAGCTGCTACAGTTTGGGGAGGTTCAAGAGGCACAGCCTGAAGGAAGGACATTAGTGAGGGCAGGCTTTGAGAGTTCATAGCCTTGCCGTGACTCCAGTTTGCTCTCTTTGAGGATGTGAGCTCTCAGCTTCCTCCTCTGGCCATGCCTGCTGCTTGCCGCTCTGCCTCCCTCCCATGATGGTCTCTTTTCCTCTGGAAGCATGGGCCCAAATAAACTTCCTTTCCTAAGCTGCTTTTGGTCATGGTGTTTTATCACAGCAACAGAACAGTGACACACGCATAAATAAAACAAAATAAAAAACAAATAATCAAGGAAGTTGATGAATGTCTATGTAATGAGGGCTTATCTTACAGTGGGAAGGGTCAATTGATGTGACTAAGCAAAGTGAAAAAGGTCCGTGTGAGTCAGGAGAAAGGACCACTTTTATAATGTGCAGTATGAACATAAACACAGGCAACAAAGAATTCAAAGAAAATGCAGGCAGCTTCAGAAACATCCCTGACGCAATGGCTAAAGGTTATATTATCTGGGGTAAAAAGTTGGCACGTACAAGAATAAGACCCCAGGTTCTCCATGAAGGCCACAGTTTTAGCCACTGCTATCATTTATCTGTCATGCTTTTAGTATACGTCAAACACTATGAATGCTCTTTACACATGCAAATTGTAGTGTAGTATTATGGACCTCAAAATAATCTAGCCCTGTATGTCCCAGGGGAAGATGGGTAAGAGAGTACTGACTATAAGCTGGGCAATGGTACATCTGCTCATTGAATCTCCTAAGATGAGTTATGAAGACATTGTGATTAAACCATTTTACAAACAGAGGTTAGAGAAGTAACCAGCCAGGGAACATGTGGCTAAGAAAGGAGCAGAGCACACAGCTCCTACTCTTCCTCCTCCACACTAACTGAAAATNGTCTAAAACCACCAGGTGCATGCTGAGACCAGAGGACTTGGACAACAAGGGGAGACCCTGTCTCAGATCATGATTCTGAAACTTAACCTGAGCCACTAGTTTTGACATGGCCCCCACACGCCATACAGGCACTCATGATGGATTAGAACAATAGTTTGCGTTTCCCCCCTTCCCCTTCTCCAATGCAGCTCTCAGGAGAGGGACAGCAAAGAAGAAAACACCAGGGAGTCTTAGGAAACTGAGTAAAATCCTACGTGGCAGCAGCACAAATTTAAAAAAGGAAGTTTAATTAAGCTCCTTAAAAATAAAAGGCTGGACATGATAACACACACCTTTAATCCAAGTAGTCAGGCAGAGGCATCTCTGAGTTCTGGGTTAGCCAGAGCTACACAGTGAGATTTTGTCATAAACAATCAAAACCAAACAAACAAGGGCCAGCCAGTAGAACGCTCAGCAAGTAAGGGCACTTGCCACCAACTCTGATGGCCTGAGTTCAATCCCCAGGACACACACGGTAGAAAGAGAGTACCAACTTCCCCAAGTTGTCTTCTGACTGCCAGAAGCAGTGGCACAGGCGCACAGGCGCACACGTGCATGCACACACACACTCACACACACAAAAGGACAAAACCAACCAAATGCAATCAAACATTTAGGCTCAGTACCAGGCTGCGTTGGATTCTCAGCTCCTTTACTTTAAGTTTTCTTCGATCTTCTAAAGAGAACTCCACTATCGGTCTCTGTCAGGGGAGACAGTTTCATTCGTAAGACTTTGTAACCTGTGAGTGCAATAAGCCTAGCTGTTCCTTCTACCCACTCTTCTTTGTAAACCTCGAGGCTGCTTCCCAGGTCTTCTTTAAATGCCAGTCCGCACTCAGTCCATCCGGTCTACATGCTCTATAAGCATCTTCTTGCCTACAGTTACCAGCCATTTTCCCCACCTCCACCCAGTCCACTTCTCTTTCCCACCATTCAATTATGAGGAACACCGGACAGTTAAACTCTCAGAAAATGGGGTCTCCCTGGAGAAAGAGGCTCACCTTCTGAGACCCAAAGATTTCTGGGTTGTTGTTGATATGGCGGAGGGCTCTGAGGGCATGCTCGTGCTTTTGGAACTCTGCAAAGGCGTAGCCCAGGGACTGACCCTTCATTTTTCCATGAACTGCTTTAAGGTCCCGCATCACTCTACACTGTGGGTAGAAAAAGAAAAAAATAAGCAGTAGTTATAAATAAGAAATAAAAACTTCCAGAGAAAAATTCATTTATTTTTATTTTTTAAATCTTGCATATGTGTGTGGCCATGTGTACGCATGTGCACATGAATGCAGTACCCATGGAGTCCAGAAGAGGGCAATGGAGTCCCTGGAGCTGGACTTGGAAGTAGTTGCGGGCTGCCAGATATGAATGTTGGAAACCAAAATCAGGTCCTCTGCGAGATCAATTCGCGCTCTAACCACTAAGTCATCTCTCCAACATGGAGGAAAACAGTTACAACAGGTAACTGTTCAGAACACATATAACTGAGAGGTATGTGATTCTCTAGAAGGTCAGTAAGTAACTGCTGACAATGGAGAACTCTCCAAAGACTCTAGCACTGAAGAAAGCCCCTAGGAAAGAAGACCTGATGGTTTTAGATGAGAAAGATATACCCAACATAGGAAAGGTCATCCCTTTACCCTCAATAAGCCTCAGAACACAGCAAGTTTCAGCTCTCTTGGGTTGAGTCAGAAACTCTTTTGTACAAAAGAGTTTTTCTCTAACTCTAGACAGGATACACAAGTATCCTAGGGTCACCAGGAACATAGAAGATAGTTGGAGAAAATTTACCATTTACACAATATTTCTCCCCAGAGCTGTTCTTCTGTAGTGGAGGAGTATGAAAGACACGTACATACCACACCCTACTCTGTGTGTGGACACTGCTCTTTCCACAGCAGAGGATGAAGAGAAGAATGAATTCCTTACTTCAAGATACTCATTTACTTAAAATGTTTTTCAAGACATCTTACAGAGACACAGTACTTACACAAATAAAAGAATTAAGAACAAAAATCAATACAATGATGTTGTGAGACATGATTCCTGGGGAGACATGAACAAAAATCTACTCACCAAAGATAGGGAACCAAAGACAGACAAGGTAAGGATACCACCAAAGTCCAGCTGGTGAACCAATGAGTTTACTGCGTGACTTACAGAAACAGAAATGACTCAAAGACAGCTGCATCACCAAAAGCCCACCCCAGCATGTCAGCTCACAACTGCATGCAGATCAATAGGTTAAAGTGTCTTTCCCGGGTAGCCTCTTCCAGGCAGCTCTGCCTCTACCAAGTAGTTTGGCTGGTCTGAGCCTCTTCTAGGTACTCAGCCTGTCTGAGAGTACCTCTCAGCAGTCCTTACTTATATATGTTTGAGGAGCGAGAGGTCTAGTGTATCTGGTCAATTTCAGAGACTTCCTGAGCTTTTGAGTTGTTTACTTCCTAAGCTCACCAACCAACTTCCCTCCAAAATGGAGGCTCTATCCTGGAGGAAATGGTTGCACACCCAATCATATACTGTACAACGCACAGAAGTGTACTAAACCAAAATGGGTTCGAAATGGATGCACATGAAATACTATAGGTATTACTAACAGTGCTCTCAGACATGTTCTGACTGGTTCTGACTGGCAATGGCATTTTTAAATATAAAGATTAATAATAGACTACTCTATGCCAAGTGCTACATCCAGGATTGGGGATAATGAGATAATGTTTATCCTCAAAGAGCACAGTCTGTCCAGAGAAACAACCAAGTTTCAGGTCATATAAACAGAAAGGGCTTCAAAAGAGACAGAGTTAAACCAAGTACTAGAGTGAACCCCGAGTTTTCTAATTCAACTGAAGACATGCATGGTTCTCTGTGCTTACCAAGGGGTATTAAGTAAGAGTCTCACATAGTTAAATGCTGTTTTGGGGGCCAGGGAGATGGCAGAATGGGTAAATGCTTGCCATGGAAGGATGAGAACTAAGTTCAGATGTCCAGAACCCATGTAAAAGCCAGGCATGATGGTGCTGGTAATCTCAGAGCTCCTATGGTGGGGTGGAAAGACACACTAGAATTCTGTGGAAACAGAAGCTCTAGGAACAGTAAACATTGGTATGCAGTGAACAAGAGAGCCTGTCTCAAGCAAGGTGGAGAGTGAGGACGGACTGAAATGTAGCTGTCCTCTAACATCTACACGTGTGCCCTGGCATGCACTCTCACGTTCTCTCTCCTCCCCCTCCTCCCTCTTCTCTCCCCCCCTTGCACGTGTGCACATGCGCACACACACACACAATATTCTTTTAGGAAACAAATTACATAAATTGTATTCTCTGCAACAAAATTCACATTACAACACCTATATAATGCTGAGCACACAGCAGGTATTGAATGAATGCTTGCTAAATTAATTCGTGAGAGATTTCCTCACATTTTGCTATAATTCAATCAGACATGAAAGACAGTTCTCAAAAGAAAAAACTAAAAACAAGAAAGCTGCCAAACTCCACTTTGCATGCTGATGCATCCAAAAGCATGCTGGCAGCACGGCCTGAAGTGAATACTCATGGCTGCATGGTTTCGCATCTCTCACCTCCTTAATGCACACGCCCTTCTCCCCTCTAGTGGCATTCAGCAGCAGCCTCCTCAGCTGTTTATCATCCACGGCCTTCGGCAGATTGTGCAGGCAAAGCCTGGTCTGGGAGACAAAGATGTTCTGGTTCTTGAGTTTCTGATGTTTCAGTAGCTCAAACTGGGAGAGAAGAAAGAGACAAACTCTTAACATACAATACACCTGTTAGGCAGGCTCCTAATTCTCTAACCCCCCTCACAGCCACAGATGCACCTGCTGCCTTACAATGCCCAGCAGAGACAAAGGCAGGCTCAGGGAGGCAAGATGAACCAAAGTCATCCAACTAGAGAAACCAAATGACATTCTAAGATTCAAAATTCCACCTATAAAAACAAAACCAGATCAATATTTAACTCTTAGTGTTAAATATTAACACTAAGTTAGCCTCTTAACTGACATGAGGCCAAATTACATTTTTTTAAAAATGCATAGCTCAAAATGTGGCCCAGCACAAGTATTCTTTATTTTAAAATGGTTATTTTATTTCTATGTTTATTGGTTTTTCAAGACAGGGTTTCTCTATGCAGTCCTGGAATTCACTCTGTAGACCAGGCTGGCCTCGAACTCACAGATCTACCTGCCTCTGCCTCCCGAGTGCTGGGATTAAAAGCATGCCCTGCCACCACCCAGCTTAGCACAAGTATTCTTATAATACTGAAGTTATCATTTATCCTCAGTCCTCACCCACCCAACAATTAAGTCTAAAGAAAATAAACTTACTTTCTATAATGCACATAAATAATTTAGCAAGCTTTGGCTAGCAAAATTAATTCTAAAATTCAGTATATCTTATTGTACTACTTCCCCAAAAACCATAATATGCAGATGTTCACGACTAAAAAAATTGAGAACACTACTATAAAATCCATGCTGGAAAGACATATTGCTTTGGTAGAAGCAGTACAGTATAGTATATTTACTGCTATATCATTATAGTATATACTACATAATATATAAATATATATTTATAGTGATATATAAATAGACTATATCATTATAGTATATACTACATAATAT
>LZPO01066355.1:206036-231886 GCA_001675575.1 Neotoma lepida | reverse complement strand
ATGAACTGTAGACAGCCACACAATGTCTTAAGACCATTTAGTACTTGCTTTCAGAGAACAAAAAAAAATGAAAAATAACTTCTAAAAGTGTCAAATGTGTACACATTTGTACGCTGTGTGCAGCTGCTCAATCTTATATTTTGTTACCTTTGAACATTCAAGTATTTNTAGTAATCAGCACAGAGCATTTGAATGATTAAGGAAATGTAGGGTGGTAAGGAAATATAGGAAAAATTACTCTGATAATTTTTTATTGAGTCTTGCTAATACTAAAGAACATGTCATCTGAGTCACACTTTAATGACAAGCTATGGTCTCTATTTTGGAGCAGTCAACAGACTAGAGAATAGAACATGCACACATATTCCAATGAATGGATAGGCACCNATTTATGAAACAAATACATCACAAGTATTAATGGAAGACTTTCATGTTCAAGCATCAATGAGAGGAGGAACAAGTAAGAGTCACTGCAGGGATCTTTCACAAGGAGTCTGCACGTGACTGTAGGGCACATAGATCTTACTCCTGGGCTTGGGCAGTATCATTCATTTGCCTCTTTCAATTTTCAAGACATGTAGAATGATCAAATGGCAGTGAGCTTACCTCACTGCTCTGAACTGGTAGAAATGATGTGTGAATGAAAACTCCTGAGAGGAACCTGTGTCTGCAGAGATCCATTGACTGACTAGAATTTCAGTACTGTGGAGAAATTGGAATGTTGCAAATCCAAAAAGCTAGTTGCCTTATCTTGGAGTAGTTCTAGCCCTTTCTCACCTCTGTGTCAGAGCTAATGTCCTGTGACTAACAGATAAAACACCTCTTAGAATCTATTAACTTATAAGACCACACCCCTGTCCTCCCCCGCCCTGCCCATCTTGCTGTACCCACCTCTCTGGTGTACCCACCAATGCATTTTAAACTTGCTTTGATTTATGACTTTCTTTGTTCTGTAAAGCTATAAAAAAAACTTTATGAAATTGCTCTACATTGGAACATGGAATTGGGGGTGACCTAAATGTGATCACACAGAATGGCTCTAAAATAAATGATCTGACAATCTGATCTTTTACTTCCTTTAAGATGAGAGCTATGATTTTTGCCTTGATGGATAGATGTAATATTTTTTTTAAAGGCAGAAAGATTATGTCAACCTCTGGATTAGACAAATATTTCTGTGGGCAAGAGACAAAAGGAAAATATAAATTGTGTGTTGTGTGAACTCTGGAAGTAGGTAGAATAAGAGCTTGGGCTCCGTGTGATCAGGAATTCTAAACGTAGTGAGACCTGGAGCAAAGCCCAGTGAATAGGCTTCTGTTGGTTACAAACAGTGCTTAGGGTCTCTCTCCACTGTTCTGGGATTATGGCTTTAGATGAAGCCATGAGAGTGGGGAGAAGAACTAAAAGAAAATAAGATTTTCAGGAACTGAGATAGCCTACGGAGTCAATGATGGGTCCGTCTGTCATTGCTCTCAGTGTCTTCCAGGAGCCATATGTCCCCAGGTCAATTATGAGCCTCATCCTAGGTTAGGGGTAGAAGAGCTGGCAAAGCAAAGAAAAACTTTCAATTCTGGAGGGAGGGAAAGTTGGGAGCTGGTGCTTGAAATGAGCCTGCAAACCAAGATTTCAAAACAAACATATTCTAAGCTCTCAAAGGACAGCAGGAATCAAAGGACTTAAAATAGTAATTCATTTCAAATGAAATTTATTTCAGACAATAGTATGAAAAGACAGCAGAATAAATTTGTTAGGGTGGTTTAAAGGCATAGATAAAGCCATTTATGCATTAGAGAAATAAATTGCGGGACAGAAAGAGACAGAATGAAATGCAGATGAACAAATTAAATCCCATCCTCCAATCCTCCGTTCCCACATTGCTAGGATCTCTAGGAGCCAAACTAAGGTCACAGTCAGATTCTGTCCCTTACTTATAAGGAATAATCAATCTGGGAGGCTCACAGAACACTGTAAGATAAATCCAAGCTCCCTCTGGTTCCTATGATGACAGAGCTGCATGAGTTACGGGGGTTAGGGAGTACAGCACAGGCAAGAGTCCAGGGCTGTGCTCTCCTACCTGCATCAGCCCAGATGTCATGCCAGCTAATAGTATGCCATCAAGCAGGACACTGATCCTACTTAAGAAACTACTGTCACTTCTGCATTTAAATGCACAGGGTCTCAGGTCCATCTAGGAGTTTGCATTCCTTGACTTGTAGTGGAGCTTGGAAGTGAACATTGCTAANACGTTCCTGCCATGATTCTTGTGGAATCATTTGGAAAACACTGGTATTTCTCATAATCGTCATCGTCTAAGAGATGCAAGCAGGTGGCGAGACAAGAGGAATACTTGTCCAAGTCACACAATTGGTGTCCCAACCCTTTCTCCTGCTCATTGTGGTTCAGGTCTCTCTTCTTTGTTCTTCTATGGTGATGATGCTCTGGTGGAGTTCTGACATCATGATGTTCTGTGGTTTTGTTTTCAGTCAATTCAAAATACTTTCTGGCCAGTTGTTTTGGAATCTACTTGGATCCCAACATCCTGGAGGCNGANGCAGAAAATTTGGGGCTAGCCTAGGCTACATAGTGAATTTTAAGCCAGGATGGAATATGGTGAAGTTCTGTTTAAAATAGTANCAATAATATTTCTAAGTTTTCTTTTTAAATTCTGCTTTGATCCTTGACAATAATGTAAGTGTGCTACTCTTTAATGTTTGAATACTGTCTACATGTTTTCCTCTTAAATGTCTTCATATATATGATGTATGACTTGAATCTATTTTTTTTTTTGGTTTGGTTTTTTGGTTTTGCTTTTGTTTTATTTTTGTTTTTTCAAGACAGGATTTCTCTGTGTAACATCCCTGGCTGTCCTGAAATTCGTGCTCTGTAGACCAGGCTGGCCTTGAACTCCAAGAACCACCTGCCTCTGCCTCCTGGGCGTTTGCATTAAAGGCGTGCACCACCACCTCCTAGCAACCTGAATCTTTCAAAATTTACTAATATTTGCTTTGTAGAAAAGAACATAGTCTACCTTCGCAAATGTTCTGTGTGCCCATAAGAAAAACGTATATTGTTCTCTAAATAAATGGAATGTTCTACAAATGTCAATCATGTCAAGTGGATTGGAAATACTGTTCAAGGGATTGCTTTTACATAAGGCTCAGATTTGGTTCCTAGCACCTATATAGTAGCTCACAATGATCTGTAACTCTAGTTCCATGGGGTATGGGCACTGCACGCTCACGCTTACATGCAGGCACCACACATAAACATAAAATAAAAATAAATATTTTAAAAATACCCTTCAAGTCTTGATGATTTCCTACATACTTGATCTATCAATAATTGAGTGAAGAATGGTGAAAGCCTAGCTCTGGACTCATCTATTTCTCCCACAGGTCTATCAGTTTTGGCTTCATGGCTCTGCAGCTGTTATTAGTTACGTGTTCAGGATTGACAAGCATTCACACACCACTACGGACATGTGCCCTGAGTATGCATCCTTAGGTGATACTGTCCTTGTCCAGACATCATAGTGGGGACTTACATTTGTGCAGATCTATATTTATATGTAGTATCATTCCTTGCTGCCTTATGGCTCCATTTCATGTTTTGTAGACCAAGTCTATAGGTAAAAATTTATTCATACCTTCAAAACAGTCCTTTGTAAGTTGTCCCTGTTTCTGAAAAACATTTTTCTTATACTTAGACTTTTAGGTCTTTTAGCATTTTCAGATTTTTTTTTCTGGTCATCTCATTTTCATTATTTCCTGAGAGAAATCTGTCACCATTTTAATGTTTGTTCATTATATTTGTTATTACAATGTATCACAATTCCTTAGCTATTTCCTCTGTGTGCATTTGCACATGCATGCATAGGTCTATGTGAGTGTAGTTCTGTGTGTACAGGTCTGTAAGGGCGTGGTTCTGTGTNNACAAGTCTGTGTGGGTGTAGTTCTGTGTGTACAGGTATACTTACACATGTGTACATGCATGTAGAGGCCAGAAGTCAGCTTCAGATGGTATTTCTCAGGTGTTATCCTCGTGTTTTTTATTTACCTCTTTTTATTATTTTTTCTGGACACAGCATGAGCCTTTTATTTGTGTTATTTATCTGCTTATTTGTGTGTGCATGTGCACACACAAGGCCAGAGATTGACACTGAGTGTCTTCCCTTATTGTTCTCCATCTTCTTTCTTGATACATGGTCTCTCAATGAACCCAGAGCTTGCCATTTTTCAGGTTGGCTGGCCAGTGAGCCCTTGAGCTCCATCTGTCCCCACTCCTACAGTGCTGGGATTACAGATAAAAGCCACTATGTCCTGCTTCTTCATGTGTCTTCTGGGGGACCAAACTCAGAGTATTATTCTTGCACAGCCAGCACTGTCTAAGCTGCCTCCCAGCCCTTCCCTGGCCGGTCTAAGATTTTACTTTCATCACTAGCTTGGAACATTTTACTTACTATGTACCTTGGACCAGTNGCATTTCTGTTTCTTGTGCTTTGAAGTCTTTCCACTTCTGATATCTGCAGCCTTATGGTTCTCACATAATTTAGACATATTTTAGCCAATGTCTTTTCAAATCCATTTTTGTCTCCTCTCCTGACCCTGTGACGACATGAAGTTTTCCCACAGCTCTCTGAATCTGTTCACTATTTTAACTGCTTTTTCATCTGGGCTTCACTTCAGATAATTTCTATCTTATGTCTTCAGGCCCATATGTCTTATCCCTGGTAATGTCCCATATGGCATTAATGTGACCCAGGATATTTATACCTCAAGTTTGTTTTTCTGTGTCTAGAAGTTTGGTTTCCACACTTATCATCTTTCACTTTTCCAGCAATCTTTTCCCTGCCATTTTTATGACATAAAATATAGTTGTAATTGGATTAATGCCTTTTTGACAAATTCTACAACTTGTTCAGTTTGGGGTCAGCCTTGCTTGATTAATTTTTCTCTTCCTGCTTCTTTGCAGGTAATTGTCTGATAATTTCTTATCCANTATCAGAAATTCTAATTTTACTTTGTTGGGTACTGAGTATTGGGTTTAGACTTTCAATGTCCACCTGGTGGGTTGTTCCNTTGATCAGAATGAAGCACCTTCTTTATTCTTCTGATTAGTTTTGCTTTAGTCTATTTTGTAGACATAGAATAGTGANGCCTGTTTGTTTTCTGGCCCTGTTTTCCTTGAATACTTTTTTCCACTCTTTCGTTCTAAGAACGTGTTTATTGTTGAGGATGAGCTATTCTACTTTTAGACAAGCAAACTGTGGATCCTGCTTTCTAGTGTGAGCAGCTATCCCGTGTCTGTTGACTAACAAATGGGGGTGTCATCCTTCTCTTCAGTCCCAAGTATTCCTTCCAGTCTTCCATGTAGGGCTGGTCTCACAGTCATAAATTCTTTTAGCTTGTTTTTTTTAACACAGAAAGTTTTCTTTCTCCTTTAATTATGATGGATAGTTTTGTCTGCAATGTAGCTCTGGCACCTCTGTTCTTTCAGGACCTGAGTCACATTGCTCCGGGCTCTTCTGGCATTACAGCTTCCATTGAGAAATACTTGTCATTCTGAGGAACCGCCCTTCTGGTAGACTTGGGCCTTCTTTCTCAAAGCTTGCAAAATCCCTTCTTTGCTGTGTGTATTTACTGTTTTAACCAATCTGGCATGGGGAGTTTCTTTAGTGCTCCTGTTTCTTTAGTGTTCTGTGTGCCGCTTGTACCTAGATGGGCAGCTTTCCCCTGGAATTGGGAAGTTTTCTTCCATGATTTTATTGAAGGTGTACTCTCAGCCTTTGACCTGGAATTCTCCTTCCTTTGTACCCATAATTTATAGATTGATCTTTTTATGGTAGTCCAGAGTTTCTACATACCCTATAATGAGTTGTTGGAAATTTATTGCTTTCTTTGTTTGAATGATCCAATTCCTCTACCTTGTCGTCAAGCCCTGATATTCTGTCCTCTACACGGTCCATTCTGTTGGTCTTTAAGGCTTTCCAATGAGCTTTTTATTAGACTTACTGAAACTTTCATTTCTGTTTCATTTCTATTTAGGTTTTCTTCATTATTTCTATCTCTTTATTGAATTCAATTTTTATATCCTGAACTGTCCTCTTGGACTTCAGCTTAATTTCGTCCTCTTTAAATTCAGTCAAGTGTTTATTCATGTCCTCTTTGAATATCCTGAACTATTGAGCATGTTTATCATTGTTCTTTTTAAATTCTGTGTCTTGAGTTTCACCAAAGCTATTCTCACTGGGAACAATTATGGAGTTTGGTGATCTTTGAAAGAGACACACTGTCTTGGTTTCTCATATTGCTTATGTTCCTGAGACGAGAATTAGACATCTGGATTAGATTTTCTCTGTGCTTTTCTGATACGGATTTTTAGCTTATCAGGCCAGCATTCCAAGGCAGAGCACTGGGCTGCACCATTTGGAGGAGTCTTAAGCAGATGATGCTGAGGGATCCTGGTCTCTTACCAGCTGTGTGGGTCCCTAGTTAAGANGTCTTAGGAGTGATAGGGGTCTTGGGGCAATCCTAATTAGGTGAGCTGAGGAGGTCAGTTCTCTTTTGAGAATAGTCTGTAGGGGCTGGGTGCCTTGAACAGGTCCCAGGACTGAGGGGGCAAAGCCAAGAGTGAAGCTGGCTCTAAACCTTTTGGGGGATTGCACTTCATGGGCTGGTACAGCCTGGGGAGCCTACCTAGTGGTCCTTGTGAGTGCAGGAGGGGTGTGGGACAGCTTAGGGAGGAGAAAAGAGGGGTCCCAGCAGTGAAATCTGTATAAGGCCGTGATGAAGTTAGGTGCTGTCTTGAGCAGCCTGGGGAGGAGTAAGTAGAGGGCCTTGACACCTAGCAGCATTGTTGGTGCAGGTCCAGGGAAAGGGAGGTGAGATGTGAGGGTGTTGGATATTATGAGCCTTTAAATAAATATTCTTGATCATTGATCTGAGATGAGATGAAGTTTCTTGGAAATATTTAAGACCTGCTAGGTCTTACTTTCAAGTAGACATTTTGTAAGGTAAGACTAAAACAGAATTTAGTCTGGGGCTTATTTTTCCCTACTATTGAGATAATCCCATCATGAATACCCAATGATCAGTTGATGGGGTCAAGCTGGTGGCAATGGACTCTTTTCCCAGACCTCCAATAGTTCCACATGATTTTCTTCTCTCAACCTTTTAGTGGTGTTTTATGTCCTGTTCTGAAGCTGTAACAAAATACCTAAACCCAAATAATTTACTAAAACTAGTTTATTTGTTTTACAGTTGTGAAGACTGGGAAGTTCAGGAACATGGCAATGGCATTTGCCTGGTTTCTAGTGAGGGCATTCTTGCTGCACTATAACATGGCAGGAGGCATCACATGATGAGACAAAGCACTTGCACTTTCTATAAAGCCAAGAATGCCAATATAGGGGTATGACATCATCCAACTCCAAGTACCTCTGAGACTCCTCATGTACCATCAGTATATGGATTTGGGGATGAAGTTGATAAGGCATGACCTCTTAGAGGACACACTCCAGTGGNAAGCAGATTCCTTATATGCCTCTGTACATCGACTGATACTCAGCTAACTACTTGAGAAAAATCCTCTTCAGATCTTGAATTTTCTCATTGCATAGCTATTGTGTACCCAACACATTGGCATCCTGACCACCAGTCCCGTTTTCTCAACTTTGGAAGCTGCCAGGCTCTTTGGAGTTACTGGTTCCTAGGTCACAACTGGAAATCNTTTCTAAAAATAAACTTGTTTCCTCTCAAATATCACTGGCCATTAACTGGAGCTTACTGTCTATCCCAAGTCATTCACTAGTCAAGGGAAGAAACCAGGTCTTAAACAGGACAAGAGATNAAATGACACCCACACAATTGCTTAGTGGAAGAAGTAAAGCAAATTCATCTTTTCTCTCACTGTGACCCATGTCCTTGCCAATATTTCGTTCTTTTAAACTACCTTCGAACTACCAATTAAAAAGGGAAGATTCCATACTCATAAGATACACTCAATCAAATGACAATGCCTTTGTATTTGAATGGGTTAAAAAAAAAACACAGCCTCTGGTTCAATTTAGTTATGACATGATAAAAATACTCAATCCCTTTATGGATATTTTAAAGAGAAATTTATATTTCTTTCACTAAAATTAAATAACTTTGCAGTTCATCTGGGAAGGAAAAGGTTTGTTTCATGTCAGTGATGGAATCTGATACTGGCCTGGGGTCATCTCCTTTTGTAAACTCTGCTACATTTATGAGGAGCATGAGGACAAGTCAGCTGCCATAGAAAGTGTTCCATTGGCCATGATCCTTAATCCACTGAGCACCATGGATACAATGGGCTGAGGCTTTCAGGATTTCCAAGGACCTGTGAAAATGTTTGCAGATGTGGAAAAACAAAAGACTAATTGTGTCCAAGCANAAAAAATAAAAATGAAATGTTTTGAAGCAGCATCTTCCTATGTAGCACAGACCAGTCTGGAATTCCATTTGTAGCCCAGGCTGACCTTGAACTTGTGATCTTCCTTCCTCGACTTTCTGAGTCCTAGGATCCAGGCACATGCTATTATTCTCAACCTTCATGTTTTTATTTCTGAAAGTACAACGTGGGAGCCTGTAACTTCAAGTTAGCTCTTCCATTTTTATATTAATTTGCTTAAGTGTGGGTTGTCAGTTCATTCATATAGTTGACACGATGTGATAGATGTGCACACAAGCACACCAGCATAGGAACCCTGCNGTTCTCCAAATGTCCNGTGTTGTTACTGAAATCCCAGCGACATATCTTGAATGGTCTAAGTGGCCTTCATTTAAAAGCAGTGATGAACTCCAATGAACAGATGTCTTGTTATGATTTTTCTTTTCTTTATTTCCCCTAATATTATTTTTGGAATTCTTGACTGTCTTATACTTTTGTTTGCTAAATTGCCATTGTCTTCAGGACATTCTGCAACCAGACCAGAGAAGTGCCCATTTTGATGGCAGCAGGTCTGTCACTCTGTCATCTCCTATAGAAGACTTTCAACAAATCAGAAATGTCCACTCTCTGTAATGTTATGGCACTAGTGCTCCCCAAATTATCTAAATAAAATATATCTTCTTGCAACATACTTTCATCAGAAGGGTGCTGAGTTTGGTTGCTGGGACTCCATCATTGCTCTTGGATCTTACAAGATAGGGATATCTGCACTGCTATAAAAAAAAAAGTAAAGGATAATCCAGTTGGTATGATGTTTTCCTTATTCAGGGATGTATTTATGTATACAAAACACCTGTTACAACTTGTGGTCCCTCAAGCTATCTTCTATACCCACCATGTTCTTTTCTAGGACACTTGATTCTATACTACTTGACTCCTATTTCTATAATCATCTCCTTCTGACATTTTACTATCTCTTTAAAATTTGTATTGACATCACTCTCCCTTTTACATAGTTTCAAGAAAACCAATGATATCACAGTGTCAGACCCAGGGATGTAATGAAAAATGTCTGCTCTTGGTTCCTGATACAAGATTTCTAAACCCTCAGTTTCCTAAGTGATAAGGATGCTAAAAGCATCCTTTGTATTAATATTTAAGTCTTTGACAATGAGTCCNGACACAGGGCTCCTTAACNCNTTGTAATTTCCCCAGGGGTCAGAAAGATCCCTTCTGTTGCATTGAGGCANTCCTGGGTAGGCTTGCAGATAGTTTAAGGATGGTAACTGGACACTGTAAAGACAAGACCATGATTAAAAGTTTACCNGATTCCTCCAAAAAGGGGAGAAAGATTGACTATTGAATTCATATCTGGCATGTCTACATGATGAAGACTTGATAAACATTCTTAACACAGAGAGTTCAAAGAGCTTCCAGCTTCATGAACATTGCTGTGTGTTGGGAAGGTAACACACTACAACTCCTTAAGGAGAGAATTCCTACACTCTCCCCCATTCTGATCTCACCCCCATACACGTCTTCATCTAGCTGTTCCTTTGATTCCCTTGTTATAGCCTTTCTAACAATCTAGAAACAAGCAAATCTTTGCCTGCGTCTGTGAGTCATTATAGCAAATTATCAAATCTGAACATGGGTGATAAGAGCCTTCAGTCTGTAGCCAAGTTAGACAGAAATGGGGAGTATCTTGGGAACTCATGATTTGCAGCTGACGTTTGAAATGGCAGAAGTTTCCTGAAGTTTTATTCTCTGGAGTCTGAACTAACTGCAGTTAGCTCATGTCATAACTGAATTACAGAANATAGTTGTTGATTGAAGAGTTTGAAGACTGGTTGATGTAGGGCATCCTTGCCCCTCATATATATTTGCTGTCTGAAGTATCATGAGAGTAAGGAAAATTAGTCTGTCTTCCCTATTCAGACTTCTTCCGCCTGCACAGGATCAAGTCTCATCTTGCCTTCTGTTNAGAGAATGCAGCCCCTTCCNTCAATGGGTCAGAAGTAATGTTTCTCACCATTGTGGTTTGAATGAAAATGGGCCCCATAGACTCNTTGGGAGTANCATTATTGGAAGTGTGGCCATGTTGGAAGAAGTNTGTCACTGGGGGTGGGGTTTCAGAAGCTCAAACTTGGCCCAGTGGCTTACTTTCCCTTCCTGCTGCCTGCTGATCCAAATATAGCATGCCACCGTGGTGATAATGGACTAAAACTCTGAACCTGTAAGCCAGCCCTAATTAAATGCTTTCTTTTATAAGCATTGCCATGGTCATGGTGTCTCTTCATATCAATAGAAACCCTAACTAAGACACTCACCATGTGGTTCAGAGTTTTCCTGTGGAACCTGGCAGCCCATCAGATAANTAACCTGTTTAACATTTTCTGATGAAGCAAAANATATAAGCACTTTTGTTTNCATTGAGTTCACAAAGTAGAAACNTAAGATTAACTATGACTTTTACAAACTTCCTACTGGAACCTTTAAAATAAACCTTCACTTACCACTAAGCCTANGTATATGCAGATGGCAAAGTAGATGAGAAGAGACCAGACTAAGTAAGAAGTTCTCAGTGGCTCTGTAGGTGATAGTAGGCATTGACTAAGGAGAAATNTGCAAAAGGAATCCTCATACAATGCCACTCATATAGTTATCTCTGCCTTCTCCAGAGTAAATACAACCACAGACAGTTCCTTATTACTCACTCAGGAATGTAAACACTCTGTGGGCCCTTGAGAGAGTGTGATGGAGAGCCCAGCTCCACACCACTCAGTGCAGGAACNTGGGTGACAGGAAATGAAATCCTGTTGTAGAGTCTACTTGTTTTCTGTTTTGTTTTGTTGTTTTTTGTTTTTTGAGACAGGGTTTCTCTCTGTAGCCCTGGCTGTCCTGGAACTTGCTCTGTAGACCAAGCTGGCCTCAAACTCAGGGATCCACCTACTCTGCCTCTGAGTGCTGGGATTAAAGGCATGAGCCACCACCACCCAGCAAATCTACTCTTTTTAAAGGCAAACTGTCATTAGTATTTGTGAACATTGCTAGATACTTTAAGAAAAGCAAGGAAACATTTTTAAGAGGAAAGAGTGAGGCAAACCTATGGGATTAAAAACTACCTTGTGAAGGCTTAGGCAAGTCCCCTCTCTGCCTTTTACATAGTTTCAAGAAAACCAATGANACCTCAGTGTCAGACCCAATGGCATAACGAAAAACCCTGCTCTAGGTTTCTGACACGGGACTTCTAAAACCCTCAGTTTCCTAAATGATAAGGATGCCAAGAGCATTTAGTCTTTGACAGTGAGTCCTGCACAGGGCTCCTTAACCACTTGTAATTTCCTAGGGGGCAAGAAGATGTGTAGTTGATCTGAAATCTAGTCCATTGAGCCCTATATTAGTCCTACATTAATTTAACTAAATTCAACTCCTAAATGCGGCACATTTACCAGCATTCTTGCTATGTTCCTTTTTACCTCGGATACTAAGCTAACTCGAAGACTGTAACATCAAGAATCATAAACCACAGTCAGAGTGATGTAATACAAGCAGAAGCAGGGTTTTTAAACGCTGCTCTAAAGCTGTCTTCTAAGTGGTTTCCCCACACAGAAGCATCAGAGGAGCTTCTGTAAGTGCTTCTTCCTGCCTACTGCATCCCCTGCAATTAACACCTCACTCTACCGCCTTCCCTTCTCTGCACTTGACTCTTTAGCACATTTTTGTCACTATAAAATATACTTAATTATCACATTGTCTTGTCACTAATTGCTGTTTGAGATCATTTTGTTTCCCCAACACAGTTTTATATTTCTGGTGAACAAAGAGTATTGGAACTCTTTGGCATACCATAACCACTAAAATGAGCCTAAATACCTAATAACTACACAGCTATGTAACCAACAGTTAATTGACTCTTAGGTTTAAGCCTCACATCAAAGATAAAGCAAAACTCCATTATGTCTGGTTCTCCCCCGACACACACANAAATTAGATGTTGCCTCAGAAGTANTACAAAATATTAGATTATTTATTATAGTCTTGATTTTTTTTCTCCTTCTTCTAAAAGGCATTTGAGCTAATGTGGTTTGGGTGTTAGAACCTAATCCTCATTGTGAGGTACTGAGGGGATGAAAACTTGATCCAACGATGGTGTGTAGAGGTGTGGTGTGGCTTCGAGGAGTATATTAGGATTAAGGGAAGTCATTGCAATTGAGCCCTTGTTTGAATACTAGTGGTTTTATGAGATAGGTAGAGAGAGAGAGAAAAAGAGAGAGAGAGAGAGAGAGAGAGAGACAGAGAGAGAGACAGAGAGAGAGCAAACAGAAAGCATACATGTGTGCTTCCTGTTCCTTTCCACGTGCTGTTTGAATGTGATCCACATGTTTCTAAGAGGTTACTGTGATGAGTGGATTGGTCACCCTGGTAGGACAAACCTATGAGGTAGGATCTAATTGGAAGTCTGTAGTTCATTGGCGACACACTCTCAGAAGATTGCTCTAGTGTGACCCCCTTGGAGTCACAATAGAGAGGATTGTNATCAAAGTANCAAGACTGTCCCTTTCCTTTCTGTCTCATGTCTTTCCATCACATGGTATTTCCTTTGTGCAGGCTTTACCATCCACCATCTAACATGGTCCCTGNCAGAGGACTTCTACTTGGACTTCCAGCCTACAGAACTGTGAGATAAATATAAACTTCTTCTCCTGAACAGTTAGCTGCTTCAAGTATTTCATTATAGTAACACAAAANGAATCAACACACTCATAACTATGTGATGCTCAGTATATCTTAGGTCTCTGCTAGCAGAAGATCATCACCACATGTGGGTCCTTGAACTTCTAGAACTGCACTCTACTTAAAACTCTTAATCTTATAACTCCCCAGAATTTTATTATAATAACGCAAAAGACACTAATATAGACTCTGATCTTCTGATGGGTGCGATGCCCCCAAAAGTTGNTGATATAGAAGAGTTTNAAGCAGAAGTGGATTTTCTCTTGGCAATGTAGTTGACTTCATTTTAACTTGAGTCCTAAACTATATCACTTACATTAAGAAGGCTAGACCCATGCAGAGGCCTATTTGGAAGAATTCAATTTGGGGCAGGTAGAAGACTAAAAATATAAAGAACAAGACCATGTCAAAGGTCTTCCAAAGGAGAGGCTCTGTAGCTACTGATAAAACCCTTAGTGTCTGTCCATCACAATCTTCAAAGCACATGACATTGCCCAGAGCAGCCTGAGGGTCACTCTGCCCTGAGATTAGAGACAAGATCATGGAATTGTAGGCTGATGATCCCAGCTGCTGAGTGAAGCNGTCNGGCTCATCTTTCATCAGTTGACTATCCCTTTGTGAGTGTGGAGCCTCCCCTTCCTGTCTGGTTGGCATCACTGACAATTCCACCATTTTTCTCTTCAGACATCCTTTCTCAGCCTGCCCATTAGGATGAGCACATTCCACTTCAGAATGAGCGGGAAGACAGCATTCACAGCAAACAACTGCAAGTCGCCCAGATAATGCGTCCCAAAGACACCCAAAAAGGAAGGCNGCGGAAGGCATGGACACCTTCTCACAGACGGCAGTGCCCCCTTTCACCAGTTGTGGAGGGAAATCTGGAACATGACTTAAAGTTTGCACTAAAATGGAATAGAGTGTCAGTAAGTCAGCTTTGGACCAACAACAAAGAGATTTTTCTTACAGGTCCTTTTCTCNGGACGGCCTTATAGCCACTTCAAAGTCCTCTCTCTGGCCAAATTCAGTGAAGTTACTTTTGCTTCCCGTCCCTGATAGAACCGCAGCTTTGGGAAGGGCAGCGAAGTAAGCCGAAATGAAATTGCCAAAGTTATGGTTCTCAAGTAAATGAGATTTTCTCTAATGCTTACCGACTGTCACCAGGTCAGATGGATTTTTCTGCTTGAAGTCCCTCGGTGCATTAATTTCTCTGCTGTCTTATGGTATCCCTGAGAAAGCAACCTCGGCCGCCGTAAAAGCATGAGAAGAAAATGCNTAGCATGAGTGGGGCACAAAAGGACAGTAAGAAACGAGAAGCAGGGAGAGNGATGGGAGAAAGCTTTCCAGACAAGGCTATTGTTGGCTTGGTTTTCACATCACAGGGCATTTCACACATCACTGTACCCAGAGCGCCCAGCAAATGGCAGGATATGAAGAGTCTGGATCAGCTGAACTGGATTCCTAAAAGGTTGCTATTTTCTCTGTTGTGTGTAGCACAGTGGTTTTCCAAACCCTGTTTTAAAGCAGCATAACCACTGTACAAAAAGCAGCTGAAAGTTGTGCTGCACTGGCTGAAGCAGAGAACTCAGCAGCAATGGGGCCTCATCTTCCCTCGGGAAGGGCTTCCCGGTGGCTGTCAACTTGGAGGTGGCACAGCACTGCTCTGGACTATGCCCGTGAGCTGGCATGTGTTACACAGAAGTGGCATGTGTTCACTTCTCTGGATGCAAATAGTTGTGACCTCTCTCTGATATATGTACATGCAGTGCAGTCTCCTCATTCTCTCCAGTTTCTTGGGGGGAAAAGTATTATTATTTACAATAAATGCCACCAGTTTTATCACCTCCCTTTTAGATGTTTTCCTCTTCCTTCATTCAAAGAGTAGCTCAACAGATCTATATTGAATAGTTCTTCCATCCAAGGCCCTACCTGGAATTGACACACACATACACACACACACACACATACATACACACACACACATAAACACACACATACATACACACACACATTTATACATACACACACATACACACACACATACATACACACACACATACATACATACACACATACATATATACATACACACACATACATACACACAATACATACACACACATACATACACACATACATACACACATACATACACACACATACACACACATACATACACACAATACATACACACACATAAATACACATACACACATACACACACATACATACACATACACACATACATACACATACACAGACATACATACACAGACACATACATACACACACACACACACACACACGGTGGGGGAGGGTGTCAAAGAACAAATTTAATTTTAAATGTATATGTAATAACAGTAACAGCAGCAGCAGTGACACAGTGTACTGAGTGCCAGATGCTGCTCAAATCACTCCACATGTCTCTTACCATTCAGTCATGTGAACTGCATCTAGGAGAGATATGGCCATCACTTAGGACTTGCAGATGAGGGAACAGGCACAGAGACATCAAGTAGTGCCCACAGTTCTATATCCAGCAAGCAGCAGAGCTGAGCTTCGGATGTGAATAGCCCAGCTCTCTAACCCGCACTCTGTCTGCGTTTGCCTTGCAATCCACCTGCATCCTTAGTTCCTCATCTGTGATGCTAAAGAGAAGTGTCTGCTTGAAGACCTTTTACGTTCTGCATCATTTCTGAACTTCACAAAGGGCTGTAGACAAGTGTGCATGTGAANTGCAGCTGGCTGTGCCTTTTCCTCCCAAATTGTTCACCAGTTCCCTCCAGCTCTTTGTCAAGTGTAGTATGACATCAGTATCATCAACTAAACACACATTTTTAGGGTAAACTTTTTTCCTTCATTGAGAAAGCTGATGAGTTAGGAAACTCATTAATTTATGTTAGTGAATAAGAATCTGTGATGGGTTCTTTTTATTTTTTGTTATTTTATATGGAGAGTGTTTGGCCTTTATGTACACTTGTGTAGTGTGTATGTGCCTGATGCCCACAGAGGCCAGAAGATAGTGCTGAGTACTCTGAAACTGAAGTTATAGACAGTTGTGAGCTGGCATGTGGGTAAGATTTACCAGTGCTCATAACCGCTGAGCCATTCTTCAGCCCACCCTCCCCTCCGTCATGGATTCTGACCCACACCAATCTCAATACCAAGGCGATATCCTTAATATTTCCCAGGAATGTCAATCTTGGCTAAGATTTTGAGGTGGCCAAACCTGCTGGCTAATTCCTCTAATTAGCATCCTACTGCTGTATCCCGATTTTACAATGCATAGCCTTTCCCTTATGGACCATCTGTCATCTACTCCCTGAAGTGTGGAAAGGGGCAGATGCTCCCTCCCTAGTCCATGGGTCAGAAATACAATATGGGGCAAGTTTTGGGGGCTCAACCACTCTGAGTCCTGTGGTTTTCACCTGCTTCATGCTGAACCCAGAGCCCTTGCCCACTTGGAAATATCCAAACATTTGCATCTGCTTCACTCATCAGCATGTACTACAGGGCTTTGGTTACCTGACAGAAGCTAATAGGACATGCGAAGGTGGGACAAGGACAGCTGAGCTAGTCTGGAAGACAGGCAAGAGGGGCAGGTCTGTCTCTATTTAATATGGGCTGTATCTCCATTTCCTACCAAGGTAGCAAGTAACACATACGAGAGTGGAATGCAGAGTGAGGAGTTGCCACTGGGGCAAGGACTCTGCCATGTTGGAGACTCCATACCCANAGGCTTGTAGACACATGCTCTAGGGAGGACCTTTGCATGTGCCGGTGCTGTCCCAGTATCCCATAGGGAGCTGCTTGCAGTGCCAGCCCCCGCTTCTGAGTTATCTTACATATGCATCGCTGGATCTGTGGCAGGCCTGGCTCTAGCCTACTGTNCTGACAGACAAAATCCTTACTATTACATGTGTAGACTTAAGAAGGTCTAATGCTGCCAGATGTCACCATGTCACTGAGTATCCTGTCTGGGCTGAGTGTGAGGGTTCAGTAGAGTGTGGGGTTAAAAAAGAGCACTTTCTGAAAGTCTTTTGGACTTTCTGTCTCCTCTCTCTCTCTCTCTCTCTCTCTCTCTCTCTCTCTCTCTCTCTCATCTCTCTCTTCTCTCTCTTTCTCTCCCCCCCCGTGTGTGTGTGTGTGTATGTGTTGCACATTGACTCCAGAGTGAATGTCATTCCTCAGAGATGCTGTCCATCATTTTTTGGAACCAGGATCTCTCACTAGTCTGGAACGTGACAAGCAGGCCATTCGAGTTGTCCAGCAAGTCCCAAGAGTCCTTCCATCTATGNCTCTGCAGTGCTAAGATTACAAACACTCACTATTAAGCCTAGATATTTAATTTGTTTTACAAGTATTCTAGAAATCACACTCCNTTTTTCATGTCTGCAAAGCAAGTGCTTTACAGACTCAGGCATCTTCCCAGCTCCTCTGGTGGATGTTCTGAGCAGAAAGCCTCCTGTTGCAGATATTCTACAAATTCCTTAATAATCCCAGAGTTTTCAAATACATTTAAAGAAGATGCACATTAAACCTCCCTTGAGGAACCTTAGTGAGTTGTGTTAAGCAACCTGAACCCTTTTACAATGTGGTGGCACCCGCCTTTAATCCCAGCACTCTGGAGCCAGAGGCAGGTGGATCTCTGAGAGGTCAGGGCCAGCCTGGTCTACAGAGCAAGTTTCAGGACAGCCAGAGCTACACAGGGAAACCCTGTCTTTAAAAAAAAAACAAACAAAAAGTTGCTCATATAACNTTTGAGCTGATGAATGTAAATTTTCTATGATTTCGAAGAGAACTCACCAGTGATGCTTGAAACAGATGTCTCTGGACCTTCTCCTTTTGTTTGTCCTCTTTCACCTTTCCGAGTTCTGTGAGTGTTTGTTGGAAGCACTAAGTCATGGTTAAAAACACAAAAATGTGTCCACAAAAACAAACATGAGGTAGTCTGAGCACTCTCACAGCTTACCAGACGCGTTGACTTCTTCAAACAGCAGTGTGATGTTGAGTGATAAGTGTGCAGGGGGCAGATGGCTGTGTGAAGGGAGATATAGAGGAAAGGACTGGGGGCACTGAAGAGAGTTTCTTAGTAGACAAGATCTTAGTAGGTGATACCAAGTTTGCNTAGGTGCCTGGGCAGCCCTGCGTGATGGATCTGATCTGCAGGGCCACGTGGAAACACCCAGCACCATCTCCAGGCTCTTTGTCTCATCTCCGCTGTGCATCCTGACAGTTAGATTTATGTGGACCATGTCCTCCTTTGTTCTCTGCCTACCAGTTTTGTATTACTCAGAGATACCAGCAGAAGGTCAGGAAACACACACACACACCACACACACACACACACCACACACATAACACACACAACACCACAACACATACACAACACACACACACACACACACACAGACCCATCTTTCCTTCCTGGTTCCATTATTCCTACCCAAACCTCTGAAGGAGTCCCCTCAATTTAACCGTGTTCTATCAGTTTTCTGGGTGCTCCATCTGTTCCCCCAGCAGACCCCACAGGACACAGCATCCCAGGCATAGCAATGTATACAAAAGAGATAGAAAGGGACTGAGCTCAAGAATCGGAGCAGGGAGCTGCAGCCCAGACAGCTCAGAGGCCTGGTCTCATGGAGTTTCATGGCTATGTATCAGAGACCTTCGTTATCCTTTATCCTAAAGCCTCTGCTAACGTCACTGGGGTTGATGTTTGGGGCTTTTCTAGTGATTTCTTCAGAATTCATGGCCTTAACTAAAGGTGTTTCCTGTCTCTGAATTGTAGAACACAGTGTAGACATTGCTTACTTGTGTGGTAACAGATCGTCCTCCATGTTTTGCTGAGAGTTCCCATGAAATATTCTCGGGAGAGAAAGCACAAGACTTAGCTAGCAGTTTGGGTACTCTGCAGATGCTCCTTGACCAAACTATCTGAGGGTAGATGGCCCAGAACTGATTGCTCTCCCTGAATGAAATGTGGGTATTACTCCTCACTTTCTCTTTCCCGTAAACAGCCACTCACTTTTGCTGTGAGCATGAACCAAAAGAGAATTGTTTCTGTCCTAGTCTGTTCCACACACTCTCTCCAATCCAGACCTTCACACTGCCTGAGAGAAAAGCCAAGTGGCAGAGAAGGCAGGTCTTACCACAGATTATAGTACATTTATTGTAAGAAGACATTGCTCACGGACTGATGGCTTTAAAGAAACACTTGAACTTCCCAGGGAGTACTGGATGAGAGCTCTTGGAGGTGGGCTGAGCCCTGGTTTCTCTTGTCAATCTGGGAAAGAATCATTTCATGTCCTCCCTTGCAGAGTGGAGATCTGATGACCTTTCTGCNGGTGACACGTAAGCAGATCTCTTCTGGTGGTTTCTGAAAGCGCTTTTGATTTTTCTGACTTTAGAGGGGGTGGAGTGGGAATCTCAGTTAGCATCAGCTCCCCCCACCCCGTTCCTTTCATCCTGACTTGAACAGAGAGGAGCCAGCTGGAGCAGCAACATCTTCTAAGGAGGAGGAGGCGGCAACTGTTAGGCCAAAAAGGATGGACAAGATTGTGTCCAAGATGGCATTAATAAGCAGTTAAAGGAATGATGGCAATGGTTTTATCTCCGGAGTTCTGGTTANATTAGCTGCTATTTAAAATAATGTTTATTGAGTAATATGCTCTTCTAGCAAAANGCGTTCTTACTTTACACACCTGGATCGCAGAATAACCACAGCCATCCCACCCGTCTCATTTTCTCGATTAGAATCGCAGGGTTTTTTGAAGATAATAGCATGTCTCGTATAATAAGCTGTGTTTTGTTTTTTTTTTCCAGAATGACCTTCATATGTCTCTGCACAGAAACTGTTGTTCCTATCCCAACCGGCACTCATGTGGCAGGAATAATAAGTCTACCTCCATTCCTGTTTAGCTTACAGACCATGGTCATCATTGCAGTTCTTACAAACCCTCCCCCTCTTTAAACCCCACTGTTTCTGTGATACTCAGCTGGGGAAACCTCAGCAATAGAGAAATCCAGCTCTACCTTTCTCCCTGCCCCCCCTTACAGACTGGTTTCCTACTAAGACATAGTTGCAGACCTCCAACGGTTCCTCAGTTCTGCTCCAAATCTAACTTTCTTTAGCCCACTCCATAGCACACACTTCTCAAATAGCTCCACTTAACCCTGTCTTACCTTACCCTTACAGGGTGGTTGAGTTATCGTGGCTTCCTCAGCAGCTGCCCATTCTCTGTCTTCTACCCTCTGAAAACTAGGAAACAACNAGGGCTTTANCCAAAGGCATATCCACTNAAGCTCCCCCTACTCAATATGCTCCGTGGACCAGCAGCACCTCNGAAAATACTAGAAATGGAGGCTCTTGGAGACCATCTGACAAGCACAGACTCAGAATGTGTCTGGTGACAAGTCCTGGCAGTGGTGGAAAGTGAGGGCCACATGTGTCTTGTATTTATTTACTCATTTGTTTTGGTTTTTGTTTGTTGTAATGCTGCAGGCCCAACACAAGAATGCTGGGCAAATGCTGTAGTATTGGCCCACAAACACACACACACACATACACACACACACATACACACACACACACACACACACACACACACACACTAAAGAGTATTACTCTTGATGTTCCTTCTTAAGAATCTCATGCCTCCTCATTCTCTTGAGTCGTCATTTTCCCCCATTGACACAATAGTTTAGTCCTTAANTAAATACTGTCTAGTGCTGCCTCTCTGAGAAAACCCAAACACTCCAAGGTTTGTACCTCTATCCAATGAGTCCTTTTCTACTTCTCCTAAGCTCACGAGACTCTTCCATGTCCGCATCCCTTTCTTCTTTCTTATCCACTCATAATCCAACCAAAATCATTCATCGTCTCCACGTAGGNGATTACAAGCTTTAAAACAACCTACCCCAACATCTGGCACCTTCACATCCAGAATATTTTCTGCCGAAGGATACTGAAGAGACCCAGAGAAGCAAGAAGGTCACTCTGACATTCTCCCTCTCTTCTCACTTGAAATGAGTTATAAGACCACTACTTCCCTCTGGTGACACAGGGACANAAAAAACAGATCTACCTTTCCAGTTTCCCTCCAGTGTGTCACCATTGNGTCAGACTCTCTTTGCCCTGGTNACTCTTCTGTCTTCATGACCATCCACTCTTCATTAAGCCTAGCACAAAAGTGGTTTTCCTTTGTTCTTTGGGTCTTTATTTCTGAATGCACTTGTGTTATNTAAACTTNCATATGTGTGGTTTCTGTATCATTTATGTTTCTTCTTATGTGACTTAATTNCTTGCAGAACAACTTCAGGGAGAATGATTGACTTTGTCTCAGAGTTTCGGTCTCTCATGGCTAGGGAGTAAGGAGAGCAGAGTTCACAGAAGTGGGATGAATGGCAGAGAATCCCCACTTCGTGGTGGAAAAGATGGGGAAAGCCCGGCCAGGAGCTGTAACCTTGAAAGGCTGGTCTATTATTACCATCTAGGCTCCATCTCCTAAAGATTCCTCTGCCTCAAAATCATGCCAGGACATAGGAAATCAGAACACAGAGCATGGGCCTGTAGTAGACAACAGATTCAAATCATAACACACTCCTCTGTTTAATTGGGTTTTTGTTATGGGAATCTCAGATATAAGCTTAGTAGTGGCTGAGGAAAACGTATTGCTGGTTCTCTCCTTTGCGACAAAACCCAAGGCTTGCTTTTCTGATTTTCTTCTAGGTCCCTCACAGCTCAGCCCTCTCCCTTTGGTATAAGGTCATTATGNACATTTTCTTTTTTCATCCACGATGTCATTTACTTCTCGTATTACTTCGTCATTCACTATTGGGTTTTCCACAGTTCAATACTAAGTTTCTTCTCTGCTTTGTCTCTAGATGGTCTCATCAGTTTGCATAGCTTTAAATACCACTGACTGTCATGCTGGTATTTCCCAAATATATCTCCAGGCCATAAATTCCTCTCTGGAACATTTGCCCACTTANATGGTATTTGTACATAAAAATCTTGGATGGGTCTCAAAGTTGTTACATTTAAAACTGAAATCTGATTTTTACAACTTTTCCAAGAGACGTTTCAGCAACCCCCCACCCCAAGTCTTCTCCAGCTCAGTGGATGGAAAGGTCACCCACCCAGCAGCATAAGTCAGGGAATTAGGAGTCATTCCTAACCCCTTCCCTCAGTCCCTCCAGCATATTCCAGTGTGAACTCCTTCTCCTGCCTCCCAGACAGATCACACACGGTGTGGATCTCATCACACCAGCTGAGCCGCTGCCTCTTTACTTGAACCTGCACAAAGCTTTTTGTTTTCCCATCTTTATAGATTTTCCTCCTGCAACCTTCTCTCCGCTCCATACAGACTCGACAGCAGCCATTTGAGAGTATTCTGATGAGATATCAGACCTGTGGGAAACTGCACAATGACCAACGGCACTTAGAACAAAATAGCATTATCTACAAGCAGGTAATTCTACTCTCCCTCCCCCTTCCTGTTTCTACACCTGACTTCCCTTCATATTGCTCCAAAATACTGAGTCTGTTCCCCATCTGGGAGCNCACTGTGTCTTCCTGCCTCTTTCTAATGTTGTAGGGACTGACGGACATGTGTCCCCCTCAGGGAACCTTTCACGCCACATTTGAACCTCCCCACCCCATGCCCTCTCCTCGCCCACAGCAATTTTGTTTTCCTGGCCCTCCTATTCACATACTTACTCAGCACTTGCCCACTTGCTAGACTGGAAGCCTCGGGAGGAGTGCACAGGTGGCCCCCACTTTATTCCTGGGAACCACAAGCCTAGCATCTCCCAGAGAACTACTGAGTCGGCGAATGATAAATGTGTTCATCCACATAACTCTCTCCACCCTGCCAACCTAAAGAAGGCTGTTTCTTTCACACTGACAATGATTTGAGTATGATGAAATATAAACACTTAGCAAAAACTTGAAACTGGGATGGACAGAGACGGGAAAAACACCTTAAAATTGCAGGAAAGAATTCATTTCTCAGGAGGTAGAAGATTGCTGTAATCTTTGGAGGAGGTAGTTTTCTTGATTTGGAAGAGTTATTAAAAGGACCCTTTACTCTCATGCAAAGTAAGTGCTTACCACAGTTCCTTTGGGTGAACTCTGAAGCCCCCTTTGACCTAAACATATGTTTTGGCCTGGATGCTGACTGCTCTAGGAACGCTAAGCTATTGTGCCTAATGACAGACTTGTCCTAACAGATACCAGAGCTCTCTCCATTTTGTGGCTTAGAAAGCCTGGGTTTTATCAGGCAGACTACATACTGCACTTTGCAATTGCTTTGCTTTTTGAAAGGGCTGGATATATTCTTTTCTTACAAAAGTGGCTCTACCTCACCGAGACCTTGAGAATGTATAAGCCAAGAGCAGAAGAAAACATTATGAAGACCTTAAAAGGCAGGCACTGGGCCAAGCACTTCCTGTGCACTGCCTCAGTTCCTCTTTTGTCCTGCCTAAGGTGAATACTATGTCTACCAGTGGTTTACATTTGAAAAAACAAAAAACAAGGCTGCAAGTGGTAAGGGTACTTTCAAAGAATCACACAGCTCCTTAGCAGCAGAGCCTGAATTTGAACTGAATTCTANGTAGTGGTCAGAAATGTGTGCTAACTAGGCAGCCTATATATTAAGAAGTGACCTTCAAGTCTTGTGGGAAGAGGCATTGGCAAGAGNAATTCAACAGGAATGGACTGGACATACCACATTTGAGCCATTCTTGAAGACTGGATACATTGCTGGTACCATGTTGAGTTATCCTGTTGGGACAAGGAAGAAAGCTAATATACCTATGTGCAGTATTTTGCCACATGAAGAAGGTACTTGCACTGTTTACTAGTTTGAGAACAGGTTTCTTTGGGTATAGGAAATTATGTTTGGAGAGGTGAATATTAAACTAAAGAAAGTAGAAATTGCAATTCTTCCCTAGATCTTGGCTTAGAGGGCTAGATATGTCTGGAGAAGCTGGGATGGCTGGCCTGGCCTCTGCCCCTGTGGTCAGGCAGGGGTCTAAGCAGGGAGGGTCTGGACTTGAAGGCTAAGGGTGTAGCCAACTAAACACACTGTTAAATTATACTTTCATACCAGTGGCAGTGTCCAAATTCAGGGAAGGAATGATAAAGCACAAAGCAACCCCAACCGCAACCCACAAGGCAGCTTGGTGGTGGTGCCATGGCCTTAGGAAGACAGAGAACTCTATAAAAAATGGTAGGGGTGCTGTGGCTGTATGACCAGGAGCAAAGACTGCCAGGGACTTCTTTCAGAAACTGAGAGAGAGCACCCTGTTGGACAGAAGGTAGCNGGAGACATCTTGCTTTCTTGCCTCCATCTTCCATATAACCAGAATCTATTCTCTGTCATTCATAATCCATTAATATCCATGACATCACACTTTTACTCACGGATTGGTGGGGGACGCTCATATTTAAGGTAACATTCATGAGGCTTTTAACTGGCATTTTGTGTTAGTCTTTTAGGTCTTTTGGATACTGTGACAGAAAGAAAGGGAACTCATTGTCCCTCATACTTGCAAAGGCCCTCACACTTTAAAAGCTTGGGTATAAGTATCTCAAGGACTCNGTGCTGCCCAAGCCCATGTTTCCTCTGCTGTTGTCTTGNCTANCGATTGCCTCCAAATTGAAACATTCCCTGCTGGGAAGAGGAGGGAGGTCCNCAAGTCTCAGGAAACTGAGAAAGCTACAAGACTGAAGAGCCACCCGCAAGGTTCTATAAAGGAGGAGGGGGAGACTGCTCCTGATGGAGTTGCCTACAAGTTGGGCAGGGAACTCAGAGATGCAGCTTTAGTGAGTTGTCACCATTATGGAGGGGACCTTTCAACGATGCATCTGCCTTTGAGTCACCCATGTTCTTGTAANAAACCTCTCTCCAATGCTCCTATAAATAACCTCAATAAAGTCATTGATTAACCAAGCTAGCCTTGAGTGGTATCATTTCTTTGGCCTATTGTGATGCCATATTTGGGGTCAATAATGTTTGTTCATATATCTTCCAGGGAAAAGTGACAGAATTCCTCTCCTCCTGTCTCTGATTTAACTGGGTTGACTTCATTCTTAGTCAAACTTCATGTAGCAAATAAAGTCCTTCTAGTCCTAAGATGAAAAAGCATATCCAAGACACTCTTAATAGCCTCAAGGACAGAAATCAGAGGATCATCTCACTAGATGCAGCAAGGGCCTTTGACAAAAATCTACTTCCTTCATGATTGACAAGAAATAGAGGGAACCTATCTCAACATTAAAAAAAAAGCTGTTTATGACCAATCTACAGCCAACATCTTCCTAAATGGAGAAAGACTGGAAGCATTTCTGCTAATCAGGAACAAGACAAGCATTTCTACTCTCCTCAGTCCTNTGTAATACTGAAGCCTTAACCATGGCATTCAGATGATAGAAGCACATAAAGGATTCAAACAGAAAAGGAAGAAGTCAAAGTATCTGTATTTGAAGATGACGCAAGTCTACACATAAGAGACCCTATAAACTTCCCCAAACACCTCTTAGAGTTGATATGGCTTTCTGTAAAGTAGCGGGATACAAAAATAGCACACAGAAGTCAGTAGCTTTTTTGTATGCCAATAACAAACATAGTCATAAAGAAATTAGAGAAACAAGCCTGTTTAGAATATCAGAAGAAGGAGGAGGAGGAGGAGGAGGAAGA